>CAUYUJ010001520.1:83081-100295 GCA_963575745.1 Prorocentrum cordatum | reverse complement strand
CCTCCTCCTCCTCCTCCTCCTCCTCTTCCTCCTCCTCTTCGTCCTCCTCCTCCTCGTCCTCCTCCTCCTCCTCCGCCTCCTACTTCTCCGCATCCCCCTGCTCCTGCGCATCCTCCGCATCATCTTGTTCAGCCTCCTCACCCGCGTCCTATTCGTATTAGTACTTGTATTAGTATTATTATGATTACTATTATTATTAATATTATTATTATTAGTATTATTATTATTATTATTATTATTAGTATTATTATTATTATTATTATTATTATTATTATTATTATTATTATTATTATTATTATTATTACTATTAGTATTATTATTATTAGTATTATTATTATTAATATTATTACTACTACTATTATTATTAGTATTAATATTATTAGTACTAGTAGTAGTAGTAGTAGTAGTATGAATACTATTATTATTAACATTATTAATGGTATTATTATTGGTATTATTATTATTAGTAGTAGTATTAGTATTAATAATATTAGTAGTATTATTATTGTTATTAGTATTATTAGTATTAGTAGTATTAGTATTATTATTAATATTATTAGTAGTATTGCTCTTATTATTATTACTAGCATTATTGATATCATTACTATTTGTAGTATTATCAATAGCAGTAGTATTATTATTGGTATTGTCATTATTAATATTATTTCTATTAGTATTATTATTCGTAGTATTATTAGTATTATTAGTATTAGTGTTATTAGCGTTCGTACTATTCGTAGTCTTCGTAGTAATAGTATTATTATTATTAATAGTATTACTATTAGTAATGTTATTATTATTAGTAGTAGCATTAGTATTACCAGTATTAATGTGATTAGTATTATTAGTATTATTAATAATAGTAATAGTCCTATTATTATTAGTAGTACCAGTATTACTATTAGTATTATGAATAATGGTATTAATGTTACTAGTAGTAGTAGTAGTAGTTGTATGATTAGTATTATTATTAATAATAGTAGTATTAGTACTCGCAATATTAGTAGTAGTAGTAGTAGTAGTAGTAATATTCTTAGTATTAGTATGAGGATTATTATTATTGACGTTATTATGGCTAACAGTAGTAGTAGTAGTAGTAGTAGTAGTGGCATTAGTAGTAGTACTAGTATTATTAGTATTGGTATTATTATGAACAGTGTTATTATGTTGTAGTATTAGTAGTATTAGTGTATGTATTATTAGCATTCGTAGTAGCACTGTTATCAGTATTATTAGTATCAGTATTATCATTAATATTAATACTAGTAGTAGTAGTATTAGTTTTAGCATCACCAGTAGTATTAGTATTATGATTTGTATTGCTAGTATTAGTAGTAGTATCCTTATTATCAGTATTAGTAGTATTAATAGCCGTATTACTATTATTGTGTTTATTCTTAGTATTCGTAGTCGTGTTATTCTTCGTATTATTAGTAGTAGTATTCATAGTATTAGCCCTATTCTTCGCATTCGTACTATTATTCTCTTTTTCGTCGTGTTAGTTGTATTGTTATTGTTAATAATATTTTTCTTATTCGTATTAGTATTAGTCGTCTGATTCTTCGTATTCCCCATATTAGTATTAGGCGTCTTATTCATAGTATTAGTGTGATGTTTCTTATGATTCGCCTTATTCCTATTATTACTCGTATTTTTTATTCTGCTTACTATTATTATCAGTATTATTATTATTCGTCCTCCTCCTCCGCCTCCGCCTCCGCCTCCGCCTCCGCATCCTCTTCCTCCTCCTCCTCATCCCCCTCCTCCTTCTCATCTTCCGCATCCCCCTGGTCCTCCTCCTCCTCCTCCTCCTCCTCATCCTCCTCCTCCTCTTCCGCCTCCTCCTCCTCCTCCTCATCCCTCCTCCTCCATCCCCCTCCTCATCCTCCCCCCCCCCCTCTCTCGTCTCACCCCCCTTCCTCTCCTCCTCCTCCTCCTCCTCCTCCTCCTCCTCCTCCTCCTCCTCCTCCTCCTCCTCCTCCTCCTCCTCCTCCTCCTCCTCCCCCTCCTACATACATACAAGGCAGATGAAACGGCAACCCATTCCAAGAACGAATTCCGCAACCCCTAAAGGGGTGGAAGGAAGTGTGAAAAGGACGATCGGCTCAGAGCCCGAAAGGCGGGCGCAGGGCAAACCCTGTCGAGACCCGCCACGGCTTCGAGTACCGAGCCCCTTTGGGACATGGAAGCTTGCAACTGCGAAGCATTCTGAGCTGGGCAATCTTGTGGGTCGTACACGGACACAACAGATGGTTCGCGCGACCAGTGGAGTACGACCCACAACGATTGCAGAACAGGACTGCCGTGCCAGCAGCCTCCAGGCGCCCTGCCCACAGATCATGGGCGGGTTCCAGCGGGGCCGCTTGGGTGAGGACAGCTTGCAAAGAGGACGGCAGCGGGGTGCAGGGCCCACGGCGGTACGAGTGCAGATTGGCAGTCGCCCTCCCACAGTCAACGCAATGCCATCTGTTGCTGGCCCCCTTGAAACGATGACGGGCGGGCCCTCTCGTGGAAACTTTTGGAGCTCTGGGGATCTTCTGGAGGTCTCCGAACACATCCCTAGACTTACCCCAGGGCTCGAGCATTAAAACGAAAGCTTGGAACACGTCAAGCCACTGCTTATAACCTGCCTCGACACGCTCCATATCTTGAGGGTTCAACTGATGCGCGGCAATCTCTTTGGCGAGAACGTCGGCCCAGTGGCTGCCCAGGACCCTCGCTTGCTCTTCCAACCCTCTGTCTCCACGCAGAAGCGACTGGTGAGCACGTATCTTGTGTATGGTCCAGCCTCTCATACCAGTGTTCATATACACTTGGCGCCAGTGCCCAGCTTGCTGCTTTCTGCCGTCTCTCGAGCGGAGAGGGGTAGCTGCGCCGTGCACAACAGTTGAACAATATTGAATGACACGGGCTGGCTCGGCGCCATGGTCGATATGAAAATGTGCCGTACCATGGAGCAGACCATGATGCTCTGACATGTTGGCGTTACAGGGGACGTAGGCGGGGAGGGCGCCTCGGACGGCCCTGCGGAGGCCCCCATTGGGGGCGACTTCGACAGCACGCCAGCCTCCTCTGCTGAGGAGGGGGGTGGTGGGATGAACCACGGACCCATCAATAGACACCTCCACCCCTGGGGCGCCACAGACAAACTGATCAATGGGGCCCCCTCGGCCCAGGTACTCCACAACCTCGGCGTCGGGGGGAGGGTTCTCGATAATGGGCACAGGGAGCCACAGGCAGTTGAAAAGCGGGTCCGTGGGGCCAGCCTCCAACGCAGCTTCAACGAGCTCAGCGCCCAAGCCTTGGCGAAGAGTACCCCCGAAAGGACAGCTCCAGACTCGATGGAACGGGGTGTCAGGGGCTCCGCAATGCTGGCATTTCGGGGGAATTTGGCATCCCCGCCTATGGAGGAGGGTCCCCGTGCAATAACATCCTGTGAAAAAATTGACGAAGGATCTGCTTTGCAGCAGGCGTGTGCTTTGATGAGCTCCAGGCTCGCGAAACAGGGTGGGCCCATAGCCCACGCTCACAAATCTGCGCAGCACGGTCGGAGCCCACGTCCTGCAGCTTGGTGCAGATGGTCCTGTGGAGTGCTTGCCTCCGTAGGTCCTTGCCTAAGAGGTCAAACATCTGGGCTGGCGGGGCGAGGGTAACGTTGCAGACGACTCCACTTGGCGTGCGAACACGGGCGGGGTCCACAAACTCCCAACCAGCCTGCTTGCACCAGTAAAACATGTCCGAAAGGGGGCTCTGGGTGACTTGATGCCATCGTCCTGGAGGGGGTTGGGCGTCAAATCGTTCCTTGGCCAGGCTGAAAGCTTCCCTGGGTTCTCGCGCCATGAGGTTATATTTAGCACAGAGCAGCGGGTCCGCGGCAGACCACCACTCGGCACAATACCTGCGGAGCGAGGCTCCAGCGTGAGAAATCGGGTCTCTGCTGGGGACCAAACACCGGCACAAATCAAGATTAGCCACTTCTCCCCAGAGTCCGACACTTTTGGCCATCTGGAGGCGCAGGGCTCTGAGCTCAGTGGGGGGGTGTCCTTGGACCTCCTCCCCGTAAGTGAGGCTGGGCTTGATTCCGCGGACAAAAATCGTACCTTTTTTGACCGTGGCTCCTCTGAGTTTCTTGACCAGGATTAGCCTTCGCAGGCCTTTGTTCCACCGCGACTTGTTTTTTGGATCGGGCGCCCGGATTTCCCCACGGTAAAATCAACCCCGAGATTGACAACATGCCCAGCAACAGTATGACCATAAACTCCTAGCGCGGCGGGCGCCAGCTTGGCCACTTCACTGGAGTTCGTCGTGAACTGCATTTTCTTTAAAGCAATCGGAAGCTCCAACCTGTTGGCGAGCTGGTCGAAGACTAGGCCCGCCAGGGTGGCCAACGAGTTCAAACAGCTCGTGGCCGCCGGCATGGCCACCGACGTGGTGATATCATCAATGTGAATGGTCAGGTCCTCGTCTTCTCCTAACTTGATCTCTCGGGTCGAGGGGGGGCATGTAGGATTTCATGTCATACGTGGCCGTAGAGGAGCCTGCCACGATGCCGCGCGTGGGTTCTATCTCCTCACTAAGAGCCGAGTCCATCAGTAAACGACGAGGCCAGCGATAGCTGTTGATAGTAAACCGAACAACGTGGAGGGGAAACCAACAGTCCTTAGACTCACTCCAGAGCAAATTGTGCCTCACATGTTCATAGCACTGTTTGAGGCCCGCAAGCAGGACCCCAACAAATTTGTCTTGATCGTGGTGGAGGTCATTTCGCACAGCCTGGCGCCAAACAGCATCCGTGGTCGACCTGTGCGGCGCCATATTGAAGACTGGGCTGGCCGCGCAGCGAGACTCCCATCTCCTGCAGTCGTTGGCCAGGCCCTTGGAGTAAAGTCTGGTGGTGGACTGGTCGAATCCTATAGGCCGTCTTCCTTCAAGTGGCTTCCTGTAGAGAGCAACGACGGGATGACGGAGTCCCTGAGGACTGTCGCCGAGGATGTTCATACAGGTAAAAATCCCCGACAGGACACGGAGTCCTTCATCCCCAATGAGGGCAAAATGGCGGGGATGAAATCCGTCAATGGCGATGGTCGCCATTTTGAAACTCCTCGATAGGCTCCGAATCTCTTCAACATCGGGCCTTGGGGGAATGTCCAAATCTTTTTCTTCGTCAATGATCAATGGGCTGGTCTGGCTCGCTCCCCACGCCTCTCTCCAAATACTAATCTGGTGGCTGAAACGGTTGAAAAAGGAGGCGGTGGGGTTGCCCTCATGATCTTTAACAAGATCTTCCTTAAACTCACTGGCAAGCTTGGTAAACTGGTGGGCCCGAAAGGCACCTCCTGCTAGAGCTTCTTCACACCATTTAGTCCAATCCTTCCTCTGCTGAGTGCGTTCTTTGGCGAGGCAGTGGGCTTCCAGCTCCGACAGTTGGGCAATGGCCCAGTCGATGTTGCTGAAATCCCAATCTCCCTCGACCCAGCTCCAGTAGGGGTCCCAGATCGGGCTAAGGGCGTTCGTAATAATAGTGTGCGCAAGCCCTCTGCCCTGAGGCCAAAATCTGGTGAAAGGGCTTCCTTTCTTGCGAATTCCTCTGGTGTGCCGAATGAGGAGGTACGTGCCCATAGTGTGCCTTCTCTCCGCATTCGCGAGGAGGGACCGAAGATCAGTTAATCTTTGCACCAGCCATCCGACGCATCGGGCCTCTGATCTCCTGGGGTTGTCCTTGGTGATCAAAAGGGTCCTGAGATCGACCTGGCTAACTTCGTATCGTTCCAATGTTAACGGATGATCCCCGAAGGGAATCCCTCCTCCTCCTCCTCCTCCTCCTCCTCCTCCTCCTCTTTCTCCGCATCCCCCTGGTCCCTCCTCCTCCTCCCTCCTCCTCCTCCTCCCTCCTCCTCCTCCTCCTCTCATCATCATCATCATCATCATCATCATCATCATCATCATCATCATCATCATCATCATCATCATCATCATCATCATCATCATCATCATCATCATCATCATCATCATCATCATCATCATCATCATCATCATCATCATCATCATCATCATCATCATCATCCTCGTCCTCCTCCTCCTCCTCCTCCTCATCATCATCAACATCATCAGCATCAGCAGCATCATCATCATCATCATCATCATCATCATCATCATCATTATCATCATAATCATCATCATCAGCAGCATCATCATCATCAGCAGCATCATCATCAGCAGCATCATCATCATCATCAGCAGCAGCAGCAGCATCAGCATCATCATCATCAGCATCATCATCGTCATCATCATCATCAGCAGCATCAGCATCATCATCACCAGCATCATCATCATCATCGTCGTCGTCATCATCATCATCAGCAGCATCATCATCATCAGCATCATCAGCATCATCAGCATCATCAGCATCATCATCATCAGCATCATCAGCATCTGCAGCATCAGCATCTGCATCATCATCAGCAGCATCAGCATCTGCATCTGCATCAGCATCAGCATCAGCATCAGCATCAGCAGCAGCATCATCATCATCATCCTTCTTCTCCTCATCCTTCTCCTCCTCCTCCTTCTCCTCCTCCTCCTCCTCATCTTCCTCCTCCTCCTCCTCCTCCTCCTCCTCGTCCTCGTCCTCCTCCTCCTCCTCCTCCTCCTCCTGCTCCTCCTCCTCTTCCCCCTCCCCCTCCTCCTCCTCCCCCTCCTCGTCCTCCTCCTCCTCCTCATTTCCCTCCTCCTTCTCGGCCTCGATTTCCTCATCTCCCTTCTTGTCGTCCTGCTGAGCGCCCGCGCGGCAATGGCCTGGAGGTCGGTACGGTCTGGCGCGTCTGAAACCCGCCAGAAGAGAAAAACGACGACCGTGTTGGCCGCGACGGACCTGGCAGGGGGCAAGCCAGGTTATCGGGAGCGGGAAGATCTGGATGAGAGGAACCGGAGGATAGTGATGATAAGGAATGGGGAGAGAAGGAAGACGAGGAGCGAAGAAGAGAAGGAGGAGGAGGAAAAGGAGGAGGAGGAGCGGAGGAGGAGGAACAGGAGGAGGAGGAACAGGAGAAGGCGAAGGAGGAGGACCGAGAGAGGGCATCAGGAGCAGGACGAAAGGGGGGCGGGGCGAGGAGGAACGGGGGAGGGCAGAAGAGCAGGGAAAGGAGAAAAAGGCCACGTTCCCAGGGGGACGAGTCACGCAACCACTGAATAATTGATTCAGATGAAGAAGTGGCACTGGAATCAAATTCGAATTCAAGCGTTCATCCTGCACTGCGAATTCCCGGGCTCACGTCGCGAGGGGCAGACGAGCGGATGCTGAACGGGGCAGAACGAGCGGTGGCAGGGCAAGCAGAAGCGGGGGGGGCGACGGACTCGTTCCTGGAGGGCCTGGCAAGCAAGAAGCGCGGAGCGGCGCGCCTGAAGACCAATGCGGTACGTTTCAGACAAGCAAGGCTGGCACTTGAGCTCAACTCTCAGCCTGTGAGAGATATGGAAACTAACAACAGTCAGTTCGTGTGCCCGGGCACACGACACTGCAATCCTCGGACGACCCGCGACCGAGACGCACGAGCGGGTCCGAGGGGAGGAAGACACGCCCAGAGAGAGCCAGGAGGTGGACAAGGCGAGGACAGACAATGCAGTGGGTGATCGAGTCTGCGAGGACAGACAGGGCAGTGGGTGATCGAGCCTGGGCAATATTCACACCCGAATCTGCATGTGAGCGGAGCAAGGATATGAACTCTGCGCGCAGCAATGCAGGCGCCAGCGATGGTCTTCAGCTGGGCCCGAACTCGCACAAGGGATGACACAGACAAAACAAAACACGTGTTCAATCTTTCCAGCAACACCTCATCACCCCCACCCCTGGAACATCCGAAGGCGGGAGCTAAGAGGAGAAACGGCGACGGCACATCACGTGGAGCTCGTCAGGGCAGAGCCGACAGGCGAGGTGGGAGGAGGAGGAGAACGAGGACCGGATCCCGCGACGTCGCCAGGGGCGTTCCTGCTCGCCAGTGGGCAGCTGTGCCCCCTCCCCCACCGCCTGGACGCCCCTCCCTGAAGCACTGCGCGGGAACGGGCGCGGTCGAACTCGAAATGGCTCGAGACCTCCCCACTCCCCATGCTGATGGCTTTGCGCGGGGCCAACCACCCACCACGAAGCCAGTCAACGATCGCGCCGTGCTCTTGCACGGCATCCTCGTGCCGAGCGAAGCCCCCCCACCCCGCCCCCCGCCCACCGCCGCCCCCCCCAGAGTCTTCGCGACCGTGCGCCAGCCAGCAGCAGCGGCGGCAACGAGGGCCGATTGCGAAGCCCCAGATGCCAGCCAGGCGCCGAGACCGAAGAGTTCAGAGCACGTGCACGAGTTCGGCGGGGCGCGCAGCACTACGCGCAGAGCCCCGGATTCTTTGCGGAGGATGCGGGGCGAGACCGCACAGCACGGAGCAATGTAGCGGGAAGACTGAAACGCGACAAGCGCTGCAGGGCGCGACCGGCGCTGCAGACGGCGCTCGGCTTCCCCCGCCTCGCTCGCCCGAAGCCACCCATTCTGCCCAGCATCGACTCGCTCGTCAGCCAGAGTCGCGCCAGGGCCGATTAGGATGGCGAGGTAACTTCGCGGTTTGGTTGAATTGAGAGGCCCACTCTGGGACTTCAGCGCTGTCTAGACGCGATTTCCCGGTTGGCAAAACCCCGAAATAGCGCCGGGCAACGTTTCCTGGGCCAGAGGAGGAGGCCAGCAAGGGCAGCCGCGGCATGGCAGGGAGGATGGATAGCTCGAAGACGCCCGACGCAACGAAGAGCCACTCCGACATAATCTGAATAAGCTTCAAGGTCGCAGTGCGAGCTGCGAGCCTCCAGCTATTTCACATAATCCGACAACGCATCGGGCCAGGGGATCTATCCCGAGAGCCCAGAGAGCCCCCAACAGCAAGCATCCTTGAAGAACACACGAAGATAAGGCAAAGAGCTCTTTCACGTCACGCGCGAACAGCATTACGATCGGCGGCCGGGGACCTCTATCGGCGGAAGACTCTTCCAAGTCTAATATGGCCCATGCTTGGAAAGGCGGGCCCCGCGTTAAAGCTGACAAAAAGGGGCATGCGAATATCGGCGTCCTCTCCAAGACTGGACATCCATCACAACGCGTCAAGACGAGCAGTGCCACTCGGCGCGCGACGCTTCTGCTGCTCACAAACCCTCGCTGCAAAGTTTGGGCGCGGCGCTCTGCTGCCCGCTCAAGCCGCCGATTCATGGCGGCGGCCACGGCATCGGCGTCGCGACCATTTCGGCTTCAGGGGCGAAGCTGCCCAGGCCGACGGGAACAATCAACTGGGCCAAGCCCCCCCCCCTTCGGGCGCATGCGCAGTAAGCGCGGGGGGCGGGCCCGCACCGCGGAAGAGCGAGAGAGGATAATAGAGAACCAGGGGGGGGGGCGAGCGAGCCACGCTTCGCGCGGGAACCGGTCGGGGCCAGGCGAGGAGGACTTCCCCCATTTAAAAGCCCGCCAGAGGTCTCGCACTTCAGAGAGAGAGGAGTCAACGCCGTCAGGGAGAAGGAGGTGAGTCTCAATAAACGCACCATGGGCTGGAGCATCCTCAACCCTCTCCTTGAAAACTGACCCTTAAAGCTCGGATTGCCTGTGACATGTTCTGAACCCCGCGGAGCACAGCGCCCCCGCGGCCTCCGCGGGGGCGCCAGACGCCGCGGGGGGGCCAGGCGCCGCTTCCCGGGTTTCCACGGGAACGCTCGCTTAAACAGGAATTATCGCAGCCCCCCCCCCCCCGCGCTCATCCATTGCAGGCGAGCACCTTGGACCCCAAGCGCTCGGGATCCTTCGAAGGGCAAGTGTTCGCGCCGTCGACGGCGAGGCGCGCTGCCCCCGCAGCCGTGGACGCCCTGCGCCGACAGGCGAGGCGACGGCCATGGCGCCGCATTGCACGCGCCACCGCCCTCCATGCACGGCGAAGCCAAATCGCCCCCACCGCCATCGCCAACAGGCGTCTGCATCAGCTGGTTCCGCGAGGTCTCCGCCGCCAGCGTCATCTGGCGCTAGACGCGCTGCCTCTTCTCGCAGACGAAGGTCGCCGGCGCTCAGGCAGATGTCCAGCTGCTCATGGTAGGTGTCTGCTCCGAAAATGTGAGACTGAATCTTATGCTCGTGATTGGGGTGGTCCGACCAGGGCTCGATCTGCACCTGCGCCATCGCGCGGTCGTTGACCTGCCACAGGGCCACGCCCTGCGCGTCGTATCTGATTTGATGGAAATCTTGAACTCACGAGTGGCCTGCGGAGGAGTCGACAGGAAGATCCGATAATTGAACGTCATCTGGTCGGTGTGCTCGTCAAAGTTCGTCGCCGCAGGGGGCGCCATCTCTGTCGCGCGAGTGGAGACGATAACCATCTGCCGCCAGAACGGCCCCCCATGCCCACGGTTCGCACGCCTGTCAGCAGACCAACGAGGCCGCGGGCGCAGGAGGTTCTCGCTGGGGTGGTCACTGAAGTTCAGATCTCCCATAACAGCAAACAGGCGCCTCTGTGGATCTGCTGCAGCCCACTGTCCGTTCTCCACCCAGCATTGCTTTATCTTGTCGGGCTCTTGATGCGTCATCTCGCAGTTGTGGACGCTGCAGACTGTGATTTTCCCGGCCGAGACGGGCGCCTTGATTGATGCCATCTGGATGCGTCATTTCGCGACGACTAATGACACCACCATCAGAGGCCAAGAGGTTGACACCAACACCAATATTGGCAGCGTGCATCCACCGAGGGAAGAGTGCCCCGATCTCGGCGATGGCGGCAATATCCTGGCTTCCTAGGCGGCCGAAAGATTGCCACCAACACCGAGATCTACGATCGTCTTCCCCTGGTGGAGGCACCCCCCCGCGTTGGTGCCGGTGCCGATTTCCAGGCCTCCAACACCACTGCGGTCGCATTCTCTCCGAAGCCGCTGCTGCAGAACTCGGGGATGAGAGCGGCGATTCCGCCGGCACCAGCGGCTACCGCGCCGCTGAAGTAGAGCATGTAATTGCACGAGGTGCGGTTGATGAGGCTCTGGAGCGCCATGGGATGCCCGCGGACTTCTTGCAATGCGATGATAGACTTCTGTCTCATCAATAAAATTAGACAGCGTCTGGCTGCGCTTGCCTAGGCTGTGGCACAGGAGGCCGCGCGCGTTCCAGGAGACACCGCGGCCGGCTGCCGCGCCTCCTGGTTTCAACCGCGGCGCGCAGCGAGGGCTAGGAAGACGACCCGCTGGACGTGTCCACCGCGCGGAAGAAGCTTTGGAAGTGTACCGCGATGGCGGCGCTGCCCAGCTGGAGCGCAGCACGCGCTGCTAGGCCCCACGTGACCCTTGAGGGCTGGCCAGGGCCATGCGGCGCGACTTCGGCCACGGGGGTGGCGCCGCAGCGCGCGATGCCCATGGCCCGCTGCAGCCACCAGTCGCCGCCCATCGCCCCCTGGCAAAGGCCTATGACATGCTTGGTCTGAACACCCTGCCTGATGGCATTCGGTTTCTTGTCGGGGTTGATGTAGAGTTTCTCGTTAGAGTCTGCGGCGGCCTGACTAGAGAATTCTCGCCGCCGACCACCCTGGAGCTCGAGGTGCTTGGCCAGCGCCAGCGTTTGAGCACAGCGCTCGGCAGCACCAGTACATAGATGTGGAACCGCTTGGCTAGCTCGCGCGCGCGCTGATCTTGACGTCCGCTTCGTCGAGGTTGGCGGCCGCGCAGCGCCGCACAGAGCTTCGTGGGGGTCGCAGCTGCGCTGCAACTGGCGAAGAACAGCTGCGGGCCAGGCGGGCAGTCCCAGTCCACCAGCCGCAACATTTCGGGAGCATCGCTGCGCCCGAGCGAGTCGACTTGCGCCAAAGTGGATTGTATCGAACGGATATGGTCGCGCATCTGGGTGTTCTCCTCATCCAGCCTCTGGGTAGTGGCACCGATCTTCTCGAGGTCGCGCTGGTGTTGGCCGATCAGTTCCACTTGAAGCTGGATATGGTTCTGAACCTCGTCTGAAGTCCCACCAGCCCTTTGGGCGTGAGTGGTTTAGGGAGCTCTCTCTGTCCTCACCCCCCCTTCTTCCCCTTCGGGGAGGGGTTTACCCCTCCCCCTGACCCCTCCCTCCCCCTGGACCTGGAGAGGGAGTTCCGCGGGTCGTCAGGGGGGTCTTTTTCGACGTCTGGGAGGGCCAAAAAACGACGACCCTCACGAGGATTCTGGCCCCGAGGGGGGGGGAGTTTGGTGCCTCAGCTCGTCTTTGAAGCACAAATCATTGATTTTACTAGGGTTTGGGGGCCATTTTGGGCTTCTGAGGGGGCAGCGCTCATCGTCCTTCATAGCAAAATCATTGATTTTACGGAGGTTTTGGGCTCATTTTGTCCTTCTCAGGGGGCAGCGCTCATTTGCGTTTCTGAGGAGGTCGCAAGAGGCCCCAAGATGGCCCCAAGAGGCCCCCAAGAGGCAAGAGGCCCCCAAGAGGCCCCAAGAGGCCCCCAAGAGGCCCCCAAGAGGCCCCAACCAAGAGGCCCCCAAGAGGCCCCAAGAGGCCCCAAGAGGCCCCCAAGAGGCCCCCAAGAGGCCCCCAAGAGGCCCCCAAGAGGCCCCAAGAGGCTCCAAGAGGAAGAGGCCCCACGAGGACGAACGACTCACACCAGGACGAGGGGCCCGAACGACTCACACCACGAAGAACCCGAACGACTCACACCACAAGGAGGGGCCCGAACGACTCACACCAGGACGAGGCGCCCGAACGACTCACAACACGAGGAGCCCGAACGACTCACACCACGACGCGGGCCCCGAACGACTCACACCACGAGGAGCCCGAACGAGTCACACCAGGAGGAGGGGCCCGAACGACTCACACCAGGATGAGGGGCCCGAACAACTCACACCACGAGAAGCCCGAACGACTCACACCAGGACGAAGAGCCCGAACGACTCACACCACGAAGAGCCCGAACGACTCACACCAGGAAGAAGGGCCCGAACGACTCACACCAGGACGAGAAACCCCAAACGACTCAAACCACGAGGAGCGTTTTCTCTCCCTCCTCCTCCGCCTCGTCCTTCTCCCGCTCCCCCCACAAGGAGGATGTACAAGGAGGCGGGAGGAAGGAGGAACAGGGGAGATATGCGGGGCCAAGCGGACACACGCCTGAAAAACACGACTGTCGGCATGCTTCGCAAGAGTTGCTGCTGTGAGATGGGCTGGTGGGGATACGCGAAGCGTAAAGAATTGATTCTAAAGAGGCCGAGACCGTACTCTGCCTTGCCTTGGTCGCGTCCTCCGTCTGCTTGCGGAGCGCCTGCTGGACCCTCCCCATCGGCCGCCTCCACGTTAGCGCGCGAGCGGCAGTGGGCGCCCTGACTGCCGGGCCCCCGGCCTCCCCATGGGTTAGCTGCCACGAGCGGGTCTGGCTGCTGCCGCTGCCGTCGGCGCCTCTTCGATGGGCTGCGAGCAGCTGGGCCGGCACTGTGCGCGGGCATTTTACCAGCCTCGAACGTATCCCTATCCCTAAGATTGACACGCCAAAAGGCGATGACAATCTTACGGATTCGCCCCCAAAAAATAAGGGAATCCCTAAGATTGGCATTGTGATGAGGAGGTGCCCAGCATAGGGATAGGGATATGTTCCAGGCTGGTAAGCATTGCAGCGACAGGCCTAAGGGGGGCCAGCCGCAGAGGTGTCCGAAGGGGCAGGCAGGCAGGCAGGCGCCCACGAGCGGGCAGAGCCCGGCCCCCTGCGCGGGGCGGGAGCGGTTGGCACCGCAGTGCCTCAGACGTTCTGCGTCGCGAACTCGTCGTCGATGGGCGTTTTCTGCTCCTGGCCCTGGCATCCACACTCAGTGCAGCTTGCAGCTCACGCGAGGCGCCGATTCGGCAGCTTGGGCAGTTTAGGTGTGCGGCTCTAGACTCTAGCTTGCTGTTGTCCATTAGTAGGCCCGCGCCCCGGACTTGCGACTCGCCGTTTGCGTTTTCGCCCGCGGCCGCGACCAAAAAAAAGAACTTGTCGTCGAGGGAGTTCCAGATCGGGCATCTGCCAGCGTAGACAAGCCAGTCCCAATTCTCTGCATCTTGTACGATCGCGAGCGGTGCTCCTCCGGGAGCCAGCTCACCGGTGACAAAATTATCCCGGCAAAGCAACCTAACATCGATATGTAGAAGCATAGCTGGAGGCATGCAGCAGCAGTAACAGTCACAGTAGTAGTAGCAATAAGAGCAGGAGAGATGAAACAGTGGTAACAGTGAAGTAGTAGTTGTAGTTGGCGGGAGTGAACGAGTGAAGTGTAGTAGTAGTAGTAGTAGTAGTAGTAGTAGTAGTAGTAGTAGTAGTAGTAGTAGTAGTAGTAGTAGTAGTAGTAGTAGTAGTAGTAGTGGGTGTAGTGGTAACAGCGAAGTGAAGTATAGTTGGAGTGGGTGGATGGCAGTAGTAGTAACAGTGAAGTACGGCGGATGTCTTGGATAGTAGAATGGTAGTAGGGGAAGTTAGCCCCCGTAGTAACGGCATCAGTAAAAGTAATAGTAGAATGTATGTCGAAACGAGACACTGCTATCAATGCACGGAGCTTGAATGGATGTATTTGCAAACGAGACACTGCTATCAACGCACGGAGCTTATCCCGGCAAAGCAACCTAACAGCCATGTGTAGGAGCATCTCTGGGTCGAACAGCATCTCGACGAAAAGGCAGCGACAAAAAAGGTGACGTCGACGACGGCGGTGGCGGCGGCGACGGCGGCGGCGGCGGCGCCCCCCCCGCCGCCATCCGCAGAGGTGGCTCGTTCGTGTTCTTCGTGGCCCGCCATACCCGGGCCACATTTTTGGCTTGTTGATAGCAGTGTCTCGTTTCCAGAAATGCTTCCAGCATGTGTAGAAGCATATATGGGAGCATTCCCCTTGAGATTCAGATGAGAATCCAGTTGTCGAATCGAAATAGGAAAGCCAAGACGTGTCCGTACTGGTGGGAACGACAGTACCTGCAGTAACAATAGTAGTGGCATTGGCAGTAGCTGCAATAACAGTTATCAAACGAGACACTGCTATCAACGCTGGCAGTGTGTCAAACAAAACTTTGCTATCAATTTTGGGAGTCGTGTAAAAAGGAGACACTGCTATCAACGCTGGAAGCGTGTCAAAACGAGACACTGCTATCAATAATGGAAGTCGTGTACAAACGAGACACTGCTATCAACGCTGGAAGTGTGTCAAAACAAAACTTTGCTATCAATATTCGGATTCGTCTAAAAAGGAGACACTGCTATCAACGCTGGAAGTGTGTCAAAACGAAACTTTTCTATCACTAGTGAGAGTCGTGTAAAAAACGAGACCCTGCTATCAACGCTGGAAGTGTGTGAAAACGAAACTTTGCTATGAATATTGGGAGTCGCGTAAAAAGGAGACACTGCTATCAACGCTGGGAGTGTGTCAAAACGAGTCACTGCTATGAATGGGGAGAGTCGTGTAAGAAGGAGACGCTGCTATCAACGCTGGAAGTGTTTCCAAACGAAACTCTGCCATGAATTTTGGGAGTCGTGTAAAAAGGAGACACTGCTATCAACGCTGGAAGTGTGTCAAAACGAGACACTGCTATCAATAGTGGCATTCGTGTAAAAAGGAGACACTGCTATTAACGCTCGCAGTGTGTCAAAACGAAACTTTGCTGTGAATTCTGGGAGTCGTGTGAAAAGGAGACACTGCTATCAACGCTGGCAGTGTGTCAAAACGAAACTTTGCAGTGAATTTTGGGAATCGTGTAAAAAGGAGACACTGCTATCAACGCTGGAAGTGTGTCAAAACGAGACAGTGCTATCAATAGTGGCAGTCGTGTAAAAAGGAGACACTGCTATCAACGCTCGCAGTGTGTCAAAACGAAACTTTGCTGTGAATTCTGGGAGTCGTGTAAAAAGGAGACACTGCTATCAACGCTGGAAGTGTGTCAAAACGAGACACTGCTATCAATAGTGGGAGTCGTGTAAAAACGAGACACTGCTATCAACGCTGGCAATGAATGATGATGATGAGTGCGATGATGAGTGCGACGATGAGATGATGACTGTCCTTTTTTTCAGAGGACCGCGCTGAGGAGCGGCGTGCGAAGCGGAGAAGCTGCAAAGCGTGCAGGCTGAAAAGCATTGCAGACACGCGCAGGCTGAAAAGCATTGCACGACACGCGCAGGCTCACCGCGCACAGCTGCACACGAGCGCAGGCTGAGAAGCACCACGCGCATGCAGGCTGAGAAGCACCACACGAATGCAGACGGACAGACTGAACAGCACCGCCACAACGCAAGCTGCATCTCATGGCTCCTCAAGCTCGCGCAGGCCATCCCAGTTGCTGTCGGGCCTTCGCGCAAGCGATCTTCGTCGCGGCAATCTTGTCCGCGAAGAGCTCGGCGAAGGCCTTGGCGATCTGTTCCGGGGGGCCGGATTCGATGATGCTCCGGTCAGGCAAGCCGTGGCTCAAGAGTTGGTTGAAGCTTCTGGGGCGCGACAGGCCGACGTAGTAGGCAAGCCAAATGGACTCCTTCTTGAGTCCTGGCGGAAACGTCCAGTGCACGATGAAGCCTGGGTCCGTCGTCTTGCCCTGGACGCCATGCAGAGTCCCCTGCTTCTTGGGCAGCACGGTCAACTGCGTCCTGGACACCGCGATGGCCGGGCCACCTGTCTTCGCTTTGAACTTCCAGGGGCGCGCCTGCGGGGTGATCGCGAGCACTCCGCGCAGGTCGGGGCCGGCAGGCTGAGAAGCACTGCCAGCTGTCACCGGCGCGGCCTTCAAGAAAAGTTCATCGCTGTCATCGATCTTGACATAGACGGCCTTTGGCATGTAGTAGAGTACGACCACGCCGTCCGAGACAATGGACGGGCGGCCCTCCACCGGAGGCTCCAGAGCGTGCAGCTCTATGCCTACCACTTTGCCTGGCGCGCCACGGACATACTTCGGCGGCAAGACGGATTCTGTCAGGATGACCTCCATGCCAACGAAGAGCGGCAGCAGCCCCGGCATTTTTGCGGTAGCGCCGATGTTGGGCTCCGCGCGCATCTCGTCGTAATCAGGCTTCGCGAGGCGCGCAGCTGGTCTGTCGATTGCTGGGACGTAAAAGAGCAGCTGGCCAGCATCGTGCGCATCAAGCTTGGCCTGTGCATGCATGGCGTAAGAGACGATGCGCCACTCATAGGCCGACTCGTACCAGCCTCGTGCTGCACGCAACCGAGGGTCCCACTGAGGTGGCTGA
>CAUYUJ010001520.1:75581-78081 GCA_963575745.1 Prorocentrum cordatum | reverse complement strand
CGAGGGCCAGCTTGCCCTCCCGAGTCCCGCGCTGACGGTCCCGGTGCCGAAGGGGGCCCCCAGAGGCCGGGCACGGCAAAGAGAGCCGCCGCGCCGGGCTCTTCGCCGGGCCGGAGGCCCGGGGAGCGCGAGGCGCGATGCTCTCCGCGCCCCTGCGGCAGCCCCCCGCCTGCCCCGACGCGGCCCTCCCCTCCGCGCCCCCGAAGACGTCCGCGCGGCCGAGGCACGATCGGCCCCCGCCGCCTCCGGGGCCCCGAGGGCGCGCTCGCGCGCGCGGCGCGCCCGCCACGGGCCGCCGCCTGCGCGGGCGGCCCGGCGCCAAGCGGCCGGCGACGACAGCGGGGCGGGCGCCGAGGTCAGCGGCGGCGACCGCGGCGGCGGCGGCGGCGAGAGCGGCGGCGGCGGCGGAAGCGGCGGCGACGACGGCGGCGACGGCGACTGACAGCCGCGACGACGGCGGCGGCGACGGCGGCGGCGGCGGGGAGTCGAGCGGCCTGCGGGGGCCTCTGGGCCCTGGGCGCCCCGGGGGGGCGTGTTGGACCCGCTTCGGGGCCTCCTGGGCCGTCTTGGATTTCGGAGGCCCCCATCGAGCGTCTTGGGCCGTCCTGGGCCGTCGGACACCCGAGAGTCCGAGAGCGCAAAACGTGGGCTTTAAAGTCGTCGTTTAGGAAATCGACGACCTGATGCTCCTCCTCCTCCTCCTCCTCCTCCTCCTCCTCCTCCTCCTCCTCCTCCTCCTGCCTCCTCCTCCTCCTCCCCCTCCTCCCCCTCCTCCCCTCTCCGCCCCCTCCTCCTCCCCTCCTCCTCCTCCTCCTCCTCCTCCTCCTCCTCCTCCTCCTCCTCCTCCTCCTCCTCCTCCTCCTCCTCCTCCTCCTGCTCCTCCTCACGCACCCTCGGAGGGACAGCGGCCGCCCCAGAACAGAGACGGCGCCCCCCGACGCTCCAACCCCGGGCCCCGAGCCCCGCGCCCCGAATCTCACGGCGGCGGCGGCGAGGCGGGAGAAGGGCGGCGGCGGCGGGCTTGTCGTTCGTCATGGGTATCGAGTCGGAGAAGCCCGCGCACAGGCTGAAGCGGAGCCGCGCGAGTTCTGGCGCGCGGGGGGGCAGCGGGGCGTGCTCTGGCGTCGCGGCGGGAGGGAGGCCGGCGGCGAGGGGGGGCGCACGCTCTCGGCGACTGCGCGACCTCAGGACCGCAGATTGGGCCGCCCATTGAACATCGACGTCTGGGCCAATAGTCCAGCCCAAGACCTCCGATACCAGAGCGAGCAATGTCTGAGCATGTGAGGCCTGGGGCCAGCTGGCGGATTCCGGAGACCCTGAACCCCAACATGTTGTCATCTCGTGGGAGGTCGACTTTTGCTTCAGCCAACTTCGGGGATCTTCTGACCCGGGTCAATCCACACCCGGGTCAGTCAGGCCTTGCAGGATCCTGCAAGATCCTGCAAGATCCTGCGCCCAAACCCGGCTCAATGCGACCCTGGCCCTGCAGGATCCTGCAAGATCGGGCGCTCTGGCTGACCCCCGTTTGCATTGACCCCCTCCTCCTCCCCCTCCTCCTCCTCCTCCTCCTCTTCCTCCTCCTCCTCCTCCTCCTGACAGCTTCCGCCCAACTTCCGCCGGCAAAGCCGCCGCCGTGTTGCGTCCGCCGCCCTCGGCCGGCCTCCCGCCGCCTCCCGCCGAGGAAGAGGTGGCAACTCCTTCCGTCCTCGAAGGCAAGGCCCTTCTTGGAACGCTCCAGCTGTTTGGCAAAGGGGCAACGATAGGGGGGATAGGCAAAGGGGGGGGATGCATCGACCTGGAATCGGCGATACATCGCCGATAAATCGGCGATAGGCCCCCGATAGTGAATCCGCACCTTCCTGGGCGGCGTGGTGCTATCGGGCCCCTATCGGCGATCAATGGGCGATTGGGGGTCGATGCATCCCCTCCTATGCCTATCCCCCCCAATCGTTGCCCCCAATTTGGAGCCGTACGCGGCGGAAGGCCAACCAAACCGAACCTGATGGCACCACTCTGCTCGCGCAGGGTGGCGAGGATCCGGCTTGTGCTGCCGCTCCCTCCCTGACCAGGAGGACGGAGGACGCGGAGGAACTCGTGGACTTCGTCCCGGCCAGACATCTGAGCGCGAGCTCGGAGGTGGAGGAGGAGGAGGAGGAGGAGGAGGAGGAGGTGGAGGAGGAGGAGGAGGAGAGCCCACCGAGAGGAGGAGATCTGAAGGGGGTGAGGCGAGCTGGAGCAAGAGGGGGAGGGGGAGAGGAGGAGGAGCAGGAGGAGGAGCAGGAGGAGGAGACAAGCGGCAGCGTGCAGAGCACTCTCATGCCATCAGGAGACAGGAAGCAGGAGGAGGAGGAGGAGGAGAAAGAGGTGGAGGAGTAGAACCAAGGCCTGAGAGGGTCAGGTAAGGTAAGGGCACTTGGGGGTCTCAAGTCCTACAGACTAGGAGCAGAATACTGACCCCTACGTGGGTTAATATAGATGCAGGGCCTGTAAGTCTTCGCGC
>CAUYUJ010001520.1:50581-70581 GCA_963575745.1 Prorocentrum cordatum | reverse complement strand
CCTCCACATCAGGAGTATGCGCGGGCGCCCCGAGACCACTTCGCATTGGTTTCGACAGGGACGGCGGGGGTGCCGGCATATTGCTCAAACGTGGAGCACGTGCCGCACCTGGCGCCCTGGCTCGCTTGGGCCTCTGGGGTGCCTGGTGCACCTGGAACCCGTGGCGCGCATGGCATGCGTGGTGCTCCTAAGCCAAATGCTGCGACTCCCTCGGGTGTTACTTATGTGTTGGGAGGGCGGGTGGGAGTGAGCGAGACGGCTTGCGGGCGAAGGGGGGGCTTCGATCCCTCCCCCTACCCCCTCCCCCTGGACCTGGAGGGGGGGGGCCACGGGTGGTTGGAGCGTCCAAAACGGCTCCGGCGACAAGGCACAAATCATTAATTCACCAAATAAGCTTGCCCAAGGAGTTCTTACTTGGTAAAAGGTTGGTGCCTCCTATTGTTACTTTACCCGTTCCTCGGAGGTCCCTCGGGTTCTTCGGGTTCCTCGGGTTTACGTTGCTCGTTTCCCGGAGGGTCCTCGGGTTCCCTGGGCCCCTTGGGTTCCCCGCTCCCTGTGCCTCCAGCCTCTTGTTGTTACGTCGCCCGTTCCACGGGCAATGCCAAGCAATGCCAAACAATGCGAAGCAATGCGAAGCAATGCCAAGCAATGCCAAGCAATGCCAAGCCATGCCAAGCAATGCCAAGCAATGCCAAGCAATGCCAAGCAATGCCAAGCAGCGCCAAGCAGTGCCAGACAATGCCAAGCAATGCCAAGCAGGGCCAAGCATTGCCAAGCACTGCGCCCATGCAACAGGAAGTTTCCCCCTAATTGGGGTCGCACCAGGCTCATTTTAATAGAGTTTTGGCCGCATTTTGCCCTCATGGGAAGGAGGAGGAGGAGGAGGACGAGGAGGAGGAGGAGGAGGAGGAGAAGGAGGAGGAAAGGAGGAGAAGGAGGAGGCTCCCGAGGCTCACGGCCCCAAGAGGTGCCCAGGAGGCCCCAAGAGGCCCTCAAGGGGCCCCCAAGATGCCCCCAGGAAGCGCCGAAAAGTCCCTCCAGACGAGGCCACCGGGACTGCCAAGAGACCCCCAAGACACCCCAAGAGGACTCCACGAAGCTCTCGAAAGGCATCCGATAAGACTCCCAGCGCCATCCAAGAGGCCTCTGGCCTATGTGCTCGCCCTCCTCCTCCTCCTCCTCCTCCTCCTCCTCCTCCTCCTCCTCCTCCTCCTCCTCCTCCTCCTCCTCCTCAAGAACCGTTTGGCTCCGTCGCCCCTGGGGTGGGGCCGCGGGGTCGCGCCGAGCCTCCGCGAGGCGTTTTTGGGGCCGCGCGCCATAAGCTGCCTGGCGGCAGCTGGTGGCTGCGCGGTGCCGATTCGGCGCAATCTGTTTGGAAGTCGAGTTTCTGAGGTCTCTGGAGGCGTCGTGGGATCCATCGAGATGGGGCGCAGCGCCTCTCGTCGGCCGCGGTCCATCGGACGCAGGGTCTCGTTCGAACGGCCCTGGTCTCGATGTTCGACTTGCCGCCGCTGCGAGTAGGACAATCTGTTGGAGGCTCAGAGGCTCAGAATTGGTGACGCAGTTCCGTGCTCCCTCCCAGCCTCGACCTCGTTGTGGTGCTGGCGGTCGTGGACGCGGCGGGCCTGGCGGAGCTTCTGGCGCTGGCGGGCTGCTGCCGACCAGCTGCTCCCGAGCTGGCCGCGGCGCTGCGGGCCGTCAAGGCCCGCGCCCAGGCTGCGCCGGCCAAGGCGAAGGCGAAGGAGCCGACGCTGGACGACGCGCTCCGCAGGCCCGCTGGCGAGTGCAAGGACCTCCACAGGCGGCACCAGGCCGCGGTGGAGCAGGCCCTGCGCTGCCGCTCAGGCCTCCGCAATGGCCGAGGCCCGCGAGCGGCGGCTCGCCCTGCTGCTGGCCGAGGCCGAGGCCGCCAAGCCGAAGGCTGCCGCTGCGGTGGCGGCGCTGGGTGCCCCCGCGCCCGCAGCTGGTGCTGCCGCTGGGGCGACGGCCACCGAGGAGTCGGCCGCGCTCTCCCAGCTGCGCTGGGACGACTCGATCTGACTACCTACCAGACCACCCCAACCCGAAGACCCGAAGACCCGAATTGGACCCCAATTTCGGGTTGGGGGGGGTACGGATCCCATGTGTTTTTTCAACGTTCCCCGACCCCCCCCCCACTGGAAATCGAGGATAAATTTGGGCCTTCGGGTTGGGTTGGGGTGGTTTGGTGGGTGGTGACGATCTTCTCCGCGGACGCCCTGGAGGAGCTCGCCGAGCAGGAGCGCGGCAGCCTGGCCAACCTCCGCCACGGAGCTCCCGGCCGCGCACGACCTCCTCCGGGGTCCCACCCCAGGCGAGGTCTGGCACCCCGGTGGAAGCCTGTGTGGACGATTTTTGGGGCGGGGCCTGGACCCATGCTTTTGGCCTCTTGGGGCCCTTTTGGGTGTGCTCTTGTCAGGGGGACGTAAGACCTGGGTACAGGGGACTCGGAGATCCCCGACGAGGTCGTCAAAAAAATAACGAGGCCGAGCCTGCGTTTTGACGGGGCCTCCCGCTGCAGACATCCCACGAAACTCCTCCTCGTCAAAATCCGAGGCGCGGTCGTCAAAAAATGATGGCGAACCCGAGTCCTGGCAAACCCGGGTCTTACGCTCCCCCGATCTTGGGGACCCCTTGGGCCGTGTTGGAAGCCTTTCGGGCCATCCGGAGGCCGTCTTGGGCGCGTTAGAACGACAGCTCGGTGACCGCAACTCTCTTGACAGCCTCTGGCGGCCCTTTTCCTTTGTGTTGGGGGCTGTTTGGGGCCGTCTGGGGACGTGCCTCGGCCGTCTCGGCGCCCTCATGGGGCCTGTTTGGGCGATATGTGGGTGCCCGGGACCGGCTTGGAGCGTCGGGAAGCTGCACAGGCAAGAACACCGAAAGGTGCCCCACACCAAACTCTCGGGGACCCCGTGGGCCGTGTTGAAAGCCTTGTGGGCCATCTGGAGGCCATCTTGGGCGTGTTCGAGCGATCTGTCCGCGTTTCGAGGCCTCTTGAAGGCCTCTTGCGGCCCTTTTCAAAACGGTTCGGGCTTTCTGGAACCGTTAGGAGGCGGCCCTGGGCCGTCTCGGCGCCCCCGTGGAAGCCTGTGTGGACGACTTTTGGGTGTCCTGGACCGTCTTGGAGCGTCGGGGGCCGAACAGGCAGAAACGCTAAAGTGAACCAATAACCTAAGAGAAATCAATGATTTTGGTTTCTTGGGGCCCATTTGGGAATGCTCCTGGGGACCTCACCCAAATACTGTGGCAGCCGAGTTGTGGAGGACGTCGAAATGGCCCAGGCATCCTGGGCAGATTGTGACGGTCGTGGGGCCCGCCTAGGGCCCCCAGATGGCGCGGCGGCGGCAACGGATGGCAGGCGCACCACCGACGGAGGAGAAGGCGTGAGGAGAAGGCATGAGGAGGAGGAGGAGGAGGAGGAGGAGGAGGAGGGAGGAGCAGGAAGAGGAGGAGGGAGAAGGGAGGAGGAGGAGGAGGAGGAGGAGGAGAAGACCGAGGAGGAGTGAGAAGGAGGAGGAGGAGGAGGAGAAGGAGGAGGAGGAGGAGGAAGAAGGGGAACGAAGAGGAGGAGGAGGAGAGGAGGAGGAGGAGGAGGAGGAGGAGGAAGAGAAGGACGAGTGAGGAGGAGGAGGAAGTGGGAAAAGGGGTGGATGGAGCCGGGAACGATGGGTCGGCAAGACTCGGCTTTTTGCCGTCGGCGCGACAATGTGAGAGGAGAAGTCCTGGTGTAGTCCCGGTCTCGCTCGGGCCTCGATCCGCAGGAAGACCTTTCTGGACCCCTTTAGGAGACCTCTTGGAGGCCGTCCTATCCGTTTTGAGCCATCTTGGGGCCTCGTTTGGGCCACTTGGGGGGTATCTTGGGGACCTCTTGGGGCCTCTTGGAGACTTTGGGGGCCTCCTGGGAGGTTCTTTGGGCGGAAGGCTGCAATTTTCGAGTCGGAGCTCCCCTCTTGGATCCCTCCTGAAGCCGTCTTAGTCGGCCCTTGGGCCTTCTTGGCGCCCTCTTGCGCGATCTTGGGGGCCTCTTGGGAGCGTCTTCGGTTCGCTTGGGGAAGTCTTGGGGGCCTCTTGGGCCGTCTTAAAAGCCGTGAAGGCCGAAAAGCCGCATATGATAGAAATGCACGTTTTCCCAAGGAGGAATTCAACGATTGTGGCTTCTTGGGGCCCTCTTGGGAGTGCTCTTGGAGGCCTCTTGGGACGTCTCGGAGCCTTCTTGGACCTTCTTGGGGCCATCTTCGGCAGTCTTGGGCGACTCGAGGCCTCCTTGGGCCTCCTTGGGGCCCGTTTTGGGGCTAACTTGGGCCGTCTTGGGCAGACCTTGGGCCGCCTTGGCCCCCTCTTGGTCTGTCTTGAGGGCCTCTTGGGAGTGTCTCAGGCTCTCTTGGGCAAGTCTTGGGGGCCTCTTGGGCCGTCTTAAAAGCCGTGAAGGCCCCAAAGTCGCATATGATAGAAATGCACGTTTTCCCAAGGAGGAATTCAACGATTGTGGCTTCTTGGGGCCCTCTTGGGAATGCTCGTGGAGGCCTCTTGGGACGCCTCGGAGCCTTCTTGGACCGTCTTGGGGCCATCTTGAGCCGTCTTGGGCGACGCAGGGCCTTCTCGGGCCGTTTTGGGCGCCGTCTTGGGGCCAACTGGGCCGTCTTGGGCAGACCTTGGGCCGTCTTGGCCCCCTCTTGGTCTGTCTTGGGGGCCTCTTGGGAACGTCTTGGGCTGTCTTGGGGAAGTCTTGGAAGCCTCTTGGACCGTCTTGAAAGCTGCGAAAGCTGAAAAGTCGCACATGCTAAAAATGCACCTTTCCCCGTAGGAATTTGATGATTTGGGCCTCTTGGATCCCTCTTGGGAGTGCTCTTGGGAGTCCTCCTGGGCCGTCTTGGGCAGCTCGGGACCTTCTTGCGCCCTCTTGGCCTCTCCAGGCCGCCATCTGGGGAGCGAAAACGGGGGGGGGTATCCGCGGGCCTCCGCCGATGGCTGCGGGGTCGGCCGGCCCAGGCCAGGGTTTATAGTATGTATACAGATACCTCTACTTACACGCATACATACACCCTGCGAAATGCTTAAGAAATCATGGGTTAAGAAATTCATAGTCTCAGAAGTTGAATAAAAACCCAACATTTTTGTTAACATCTTGAGACTTACATTCAAACATTAAGAATAATCGAGACTCTGGCCGAAAACTTAAGTTTTCTTAAGCATCGCCTGAGGTGTACTAGAACCACGCGCGTTAGGCTGTAGTCGCGCTCGAAGATATATCATCGCAGATTGCCGCTGGGTGCTGCCAGGTTGACTCGGGAATCCCCTCAAGGTTGAACGTGGGACATGCCGCCATCTGATATGGTGACCCAACAGTCGTGTGAGAGGGTTGGTCTTGGCGTGAATTGAATTCATCTGCGCAGTATTTGTTCACGCAGTGTTTTCAACTCAGCGTTTTTGTACGCAACGATTGTTTACGCTGTGGTGTTGCTCGCAACGGTTTTAATGCAGCTTTTTGACGCAATGTTTGTTCACGCAGTGTTTTTGTACGCAATGTTTTTATATACAAAACCCAAGGATTTTCGTAACGCAGTGTTTTGTTACGCAGTGTGTGTTTAATACAATGCTTGTTAACGCATGGATTTCTACTCAGTGATTTATTTACGCAGTGATTTGTATGTGTTTTGTTTGCTGTGTTGTTGTACGCAGTGCTTGTGACGCAAAGTTTTTAAAGCAGGGCTTGTTGCGCAATGTTCTGTACGGCGTGCTTTTGCTCACGCAGTGTTTCCGTTTACGCAGTGATGTATGCAATGTTATGAACGCAGCGCTTGTGAGGCAATGCTTTTGTTAACTCCATGCTTTTGTTGACGCAGTGTGTTTAACGCAGTCCTTGTTACGCGGTGTTTTAAACGCAATTGTTCAACGCAGTGTTGTTTCGCGCAGCGTGTTCAACGCCATGTTTTTCAACGCAGTGTTTCTTTGCGCCGTGCTTATGACGCAATGATTTTCACGCAGTGTTCCTTTTAACGCAATGTTTGGTTACGCAGTGTGTTTTACGCAGTGCTCTTATTCTAAGGCACCTGATTTTGTTTACGCAGCGTTCTTCACGCAATGTTTTTGTTCACGCACGAAACGCTACGCAAGAAAGACTACGCAGGAAAGGCAACATAGAAAACGCTACGCAGGAAACGCTACATAGAAAACAAACCTAAAAAGCTATACGTAACACACACCGCTGCCTGAACAAAAAAGGCTACGCAATGAACACTACGCCAAAAAACACTACACGGGCACTACGCAAGAAACACGACTCAGAAATCACTGCGCAGGAAAACTACACAGAAAACACTACGCAGGAAACACACAGCGTAGAAAACACTACATAAAACAAACACTGCGTGAAAAACACTGCGAAAACAAAAACACTACACTACGCGGGAAACACTACGGGGGAAACACTACGCAAGAAACACTACTCATGAAACGCCACGCAACAAACGCTACGCGGAAAACTACGCAAGAAACGCTATATAAAAAAGAGCACTACGCGGGAAACACTATGTAAACAACAGAACGCAGGACACACTACGCAGGAAACATCACGCAAGAAACACTACGCAAGAAACACTACGCAGGAAACACTACGCAAGAAACGCCACGCAAGAAACACACGGCGCTGGAAACACACTACGTAACAAAAACACTGAACTGCGCAATAACGACTACGCAAGAAACACTACGCAAGAAATGCTACGCAAGAAACACGACGCAAGAAAACACTACGCAAGAAACACTACGCAGAAAGCGCGACGCAGGAAACACGGAAACACTACACAGGAACCACTACGCAGCGTAAAACAAACACGATGTAGAACGAATATGGCGTTCAACAAACAAACAAATAAACAAAAACTACACTACGAATGGAACACCACGCAGGAAACGCTACGCAGGAAACACTGCGCAGGAAGCACTTCGCAGGAAACACTACGCAGGGAACACACAACGTAAAAAAACACTACGTTAAAAAAAAACACTACGAACAAAAAAACACTGCGTAAAAAAACACTACGTAAAAAGCGCAGCGTAAAAAAACGGCGTTGACAAAAAAAGCACTTTCAAAACGCTACACTACGCAGGAAACTCTACCCTGGAAACACTACGCAGGAAATGTTACGCACGAAACACTACCAGGAAACGCCACGCAGGAAACAGTACGCAGGAACACTACGCAAGAAACACCGACACACTCGCTGCCGACAAGGCAGCGCAACTCGACGCTGCCGACACACTCGACGCTGCCGACACACTCATGGCCGCCCCGCGACCGCCAACTGCAAGACCTGTGGAGCAAGCCCTGGGCGGCGAATGAATGTCCCTTCTTCAATTTGTGCGCCGCAAGGAAGGCAAGGCCTTCGCCAGCAAAGGGTGTGAACACCCGAAATAGGTACAAAAACAATGGGTGCGATGTGTTCTCGCCTGGCGTTTCTGGTCGCCGCTCTCTGCAGTAGCATGCGAAAGACTCTTCGCGAGCCCGTGGCTCGAAAGGACAAAGAATAATGTGCACTATAATGCGGAAGACGACTGCAAAAGTGAAAAAAGGCGCGGCCTATTCGGCCGAAACGCCAGTGGGGGCGCCGACGACGACAGATCATAATCTTTGGCTGGCGGCCCCACGCCCACAGCCATTGTCGGCAGCACCAGCTAATTATACGGGCGCCACAGCTCCGGCTCTTCTCGGCCGAACGAGCCGCGGGGCATCGCAGACGCCCCCTTCAGCAGGGTGAAGGTAGGAACCCCACACACACACACACACACACATATATATATATTATATAATATATATATATATATAATATAATATATATATATATATACATATATCCGCCGACCCCATGAGGCGTGTGCGGAATCCTTCTCAGCTGCATACGATGTATCCTTATACATCATCCTTCTCAGCTGCATACGATGTCTTCTTCTACCTCACAAGCCCCCCTACAAACGCTGCTTCCGCAGCCTGTGGGCATCAATTTTCAAAGCCTCGCCGGGACCCCCACCACGCCCGCCGTCGCGCTTGACATCCCCAGCCTCTTGAGGCCTGGGCATAAGATTTTAGGCCCCCCCCCCACCCTGCAAAATCCTCGCCGGGACCTCCCACCGCGCCCGCCACCGCGTCTGACATTCCCAGCCTCCTCAGGCCTCTGGGCATAAGTTCTTAAGGGCCCCCCACCCTGCAAAATCCTCGCAGAGACCTCCCACCGCGCCCGCCACCGCGTCTGACATTCCTAGTCTCCTGAGGTCTCTGGGCATAACTTTTTTCGGGACCCCTCACCCTGCAAAATCCCCGCCGGGACCCTCCACCACGCCCGCCGTCGCGCTTGACATCCCCAGCCTCCTGAGGCCTTTGGGCATAAGTTTTTAGGGGCCTCCTACCTTGCAAAATCCTCGCCGGGACCTCCCACCGCGCCCGCCACCGCGTCTGACATTCCCAGCCTCCTCAGGCCTCTGACATACGTTTTTAGGAGCCCCCTACCCTGCAAAATCCTCGCCGGGACCCCCCACCGCGCCCGCCACCGCGTCTGACATGTCCCTGAAGCTTCCGGGCATCGGTTTTTAAGGGTCCCCACTCTGCAAAATCCTCGCCGGGACCCCCCACCGCGCCCGCCACCGCGTCTGACATTCCCAGCCTCCTGAGGCCTCAGGGCATAAGTCTTAAGTTTCTAGGGCCCCCCACCCTGCAAAATCCTCGCCGGGACCCCCCACCGCGCCCGCCACCGCGTCTGACATTCCCAGCCTCCTGAGGCCTCTGGGCATACGTTTTTAGGGCCCCCCCACCCTGCAAAATCCTCGCCGGGACCCCCCACCGCGCCCGCCATCGCGTCTGACATTCCCAGTCTCCGCAGGTCTCTGGGCATAGATTTTTCGGAGCACCCCACCCTGCAAAATCCTCGCCGGGACCCCCTACCGCGCCCGCCACCGCGTCTGACATTCCCTGCCTCTTGAGGCCTCTGGGCATACGTTTTTAGGGGCCCCCCACCCTGCACTTGGGCATCATGCATTTGGGCATCAGTTTTTTCAGGGGCCCCCCACTTTACAAAATCTTCGCCGGGACCCCCCCCCGCGTCGAACTTCCCCAATCTCCTGAGGCTTTGGGCCTACGTCTTCAGGGGCCCCCCACGCTGCAAAATCCTCGCCGGGACCCCGCCATCTGTGAACGTGGATTTTCCCCCGTGCCCCCAGGCGCGCATGGCGCACACTAGGCACATCAGCCGGGAGAACGCAATAACAAAAACACAGCAACACATGAAAGTCAAGGGGTCGTCGTGCTCGTAAACAGCGACATCGTCGTCGTCGTCGTCGTCGTCCTGTTCCTCCTCATCATCATCATCCTCCCACTGCACTCCCTCCGAGCGATGATGAACCGGCCAGTACACCTCCTACCCATAATCCTCATAGGCCTCCTTTGGGGTCGGCGGCAGAGGCGGCGGCCTTTATATACATATATATATACAGATACATATATACATGCTCGCCCCCCCCCAGCGCCCCCAAAACATTCAAAACCACAAATCCATCATTGATCTTCTGCTCCTTCTCATCCTCCTCCTCTTCATCCTCCTCCTCTTCATCCTCCTCCTCTTCCTCCTCCTCCTCCACACAAGATCATACACCTTCTTCCCCCATGCATCCCATATTCTTCCATGCATCTGATCACCAGCGCCCTGCCCTCTGCCTCCCAAAACCAAAAAAAATACAGTGCTTGGCGCCCTCGATGCAAGGAAACGCTGTGTATGTTTGTTTGTTTTTTTTGGTCTGTGAATCAACGAAACACTGTATATGTTTGTTTGTTCTTGTTTTGTTTGTTTTGCAACCCCATGCTCGCCGCGGCCCCCCTACCAGCACCCTTCTCCCCCCCCCCCCAAAAAAAAAGTGTTTCGTTGATTCCCAGACAAAAAAAACAGCGTTTCCTTGCATCGAGGGCGCCAAACACTACAGAAAGCAATCATGCACAGCGCGTGGCGTCTTCGTTGCAAGGAAACATGTCACAGAGAAAAAAACATACATAATGTTTGGCGCTGTCGATGCGATCGAACGATGTGTATTATTATCGTGTGGGTCCGTGAAACAACGAAACATTGTTTTTTTTCTTGGGGATCTGTGAAACCATGAAACACTGTGTATTCTTTAGTTTTACAAGGCCCCATGCTCGCCGCGTCCTCCCTCTCAGCACTCCTCTCTCTGCCTCCCAAAACCAAGAAAATACAAAAATACACAGTGTTTGGCGCCCTCGATGCAAGGAAACGCTGTGTATTTTGGTTGTTTTCAGTCTCAGCCCGAAGATTCGGGCACAGTCAACGTCATACTGCACGAGTGTGCACGCTAAGCCAAAATGGCTGTCACGGGCCCTGCCTCACACATAGAGGAGAGGGGAGGGGGGAGGTTAAACAACACACCAGGGCTCGAAATTGAGCGAAAACGCCCGGTGTGAAAAAATTGCAACCCCAGGATCTCAGCGATCTGGGGAAACCGAAAGGTACCAATACCGCTACTGCAGGTCCGTGCCGTGTCGACCCTGGCGTTGGTTCCTGACACCGCGCTGGATCGTTCAACCTTGAACGATCGGCCGTCTCCGCAACGTCCGATCGTTCAACATCGACCGATTCTGGGCCGCCGCCGGCGTTCAAAGTTGAACGTCGGCGGCGGGGTCGCCGCCGGTCGACACGACGCGAACCTACCGTACTCCTCGGACCTCTCCCGTGGTGCGTTCTGACCAGGACGTCGAAGCGAGTCCAGCACTGGCGACGACCGCCGCCCTGGAGGCCCCCAAAAGGGGAAAACGAGGGAAGGGAAGCGGTACGGGTACCTTTCCTCCTCTGGAGGGTTTCTCCGGAGGGCTTGGGCGACCCGTCCTCCTCCTCCCCCTCCTCCTCCTCCTCCTCCTCCTCCTCCTCCTCCTCCTCCTCATCATCATCCTCCTCATCCTCCTCCTCCTCCTCCTCGCTCTTCCTCCTCCTCCTCCTCCTCCTCCTCCTCCTCCTCCCTCTCCTCTCCTCCTCCCCCTCCTCCTCCTCCTCCTCCTCACTCCTCCTCCTCCTCCCTCCTCCTCCTCCTCCTCCTCCTCTCCTCCATCCTCCTCCTCCTCCTCCTCCTTCCTCCCCTCCTCCTCCTCCTCCTCCTCCTCTCCTCCTCCTCCTCCTCCTTCCCTCCTCCTCCTCCTCCTCCCTCTCCCCTCCTCCTCCTCCTCCTCCTCCTCCGCTCTTCCTCCTCCTCCTCCTCCTCCTCCTCCTCCTCCTCTCCTCCTCCTCCCCCTCCTCCTCTTCCTCCTCCTCCTCCTCCTCCTCCTCCTCCTCCTCCCCGTCTCCTCCCCCGCCGTTCTCTGCGTCGGCCGAGGGCGCGCCCCGCGCTCTCACAGGCTCAGCCGCACGGGCCCCGGCGGCGGCGGCGCGGCCGCGGCGCCGGCGGCGCGCCGCCCTCGGCCGCCGCCTCGGCCGCGGCCCCCGCGGGCCCCGCGGCCCGCGGGCCGCGGGCCCTCCCGCGGGCGGCCCAGGCCGGTCCGGGGCGCGACCGGCGGGGTGCCCCGCCTCGGCGGGCGCGCCGGGCTCCGCGCGCGGAGGTCCTCGCGCGGCGGGCTGCGGCCTCCCGCGGGCCCGCGGTCGGGCCCGGGGTCGGGCCCGCAGGGAGCGCATCCAGGACGGGAGGGCTTCCTCCTCCGCCTCCTCGCTCGTCCTCCCCTTCCTCCTCCTCCTCCTCCTCCTCCTCCTCCTCCTCCCCTCCTCCTCCTCCTCCTCCTCCTCCTCCTCCTCCTCCCCTCCTCCTCTCCTCCTCTTCCCCCTCCTCCTCCTCCTCCTCCTCCTCCCCCCTCCTCACACGTTTCGTGGCCCCCACGGGGAGCTCCACCCAATGGCGCGCCGTCCACGCGCCCCGCGCGGCCCCACAGAGGCTCGCCGGGACCCCTCCTGCGCCCTGCGCAGGGGTCGGGACCTCTGGGGCCGAGGATGGAGAAAAAATCAGAGCGGCGGGCGTCTGGGTCCCAGCCCTACCCCATCAGAAGGGGGGGGGGGATAGGTACCGATGTGCCGCCACCCTTGAGCCCCGCTTGCCCCCTTTTGGGCCTCCTGGGAGGCCCTCGTCGCCACCGCTGGATTCGCCTCGAAGTGCTAGAGGGGTGCCCCGCGTCGACGGGCGCTCGGGCGCTCTCCTCCGCGCGCGTGGATGTCCTCAGGTGGCGACGTTCGGCGGCGAGCGAGGGGGGAAGTGAGAAGGCGAAGGCCTTCGCAGAAGGCAGCGGGCCTTCTCAGAAGCCCTCCAGCCTTCTGAAAGTTTCCGGTGTCTTCTGGCGTCTTCGGGGAAAGCTCAGACAACTTCTCAGAAACCCTGGGGACTTCCGAGCCCTCTGAGAAGGCCCGCCCCTTCTCACTTCCCCGCCGAGCTCGCCGCCGATAGGTGGCGACATCCGAACCCTACCCCCACCAACCGTCGATTACTCTGGATCGACGAGGGGCGGAGGTAGAGTTCGGATTTCGCCACGTGTTCGACGAATTCCGAACCCTATACCCCCACCACCCATCGAGTTGCCTGAGTCTTAGATCGGCGAGGATGGGGTACGGATTTCACCACCGAGGTCCCGCGAGGACGAAAAGACTGCCAGGGGGTTCCAGAGCAGATCCAAGAAATCTGCGCGGACCGTCGAAAAATTATGCTCATGCAACGTTTTCTTCTTCGAGTCCTGGAGCACGATGCGCACGACGCCATTGCCGTGGGGCTGCTCGCCAGGGGGTGGTGTCAGGTCCAGCGTCAGGAGGGCCGAGATTGGCGGCGCCCGCTGCGGGCGCATCCCGCGTGCGGCCGCGGGGGCGGAGCACCTGATTTGGAGCCGCTCGCCGTATCGCCTGTGGACAGGGCCGGATCCCTCCTGCAGGTGGTCGAGATATGCCCCCTGCACCCACTCGATGAAATCTACCCGCTGGGCTGGCTTCAGCTTCAGCGCGACCAGAAGCTCGCTGCCGGCTTGCAAGAGTTGAGCGAATGCGGGGGTGGTGTGCCTCACAGTGTAGCCCGGGGTAAGGACGTCGATCCAGCCCACGGCCTCCGCCTTGATTAGGAACTCCACGTCCCCCGCGGGAGCGTCGGGGTCCACGTCCGACGAATCTTGAGAAGACCCATCTGCCAGCGTGGCTGGGGGTGGGGAACCCACCACTGGGGCGTAGCCGTCCTGTCTGTCGCCATCGATCACCTCCGCCGCACTACCCTTGGTGAACATCGGGGCGCTGTCGGTAAACTCACGGATGCCGACGAAATACGCCGCTTGCGCGCCCCGAGTCACAAATCTCATGGAGAACACCTCGACGACAAGCGCTATGCCGGAGCCGTCCTTCATGCAAACGTGGAAGGCCGCGCAGCGTCCCGCGTCGTCCAAGACGGCTAGGCTCAACTGCTCGGTGAACTTCTGGCGGTCCTGCGGAGATGCCAGGAACGACCTCACGTCCTTGCCCAAGAGGGACCGCTGCGAGTTCAGCAAGAGCATATCGACGAGACTGGGAGACTCGACCTGCAAGCAGAGATTGCTGTCGAGCTCCACCACCACATCGCAGACAGCCCGCAGCACCGAGTGAGCAGCCTGCAGCTCGTTCCTTGAGATGCAGGCCTCAATCTCGTACTGCGCGGCCAAGCAGATGAACCTGTGAATACACATGGCGGCTCACGGAAACTCTGAACCGAAACATCTTGCCGTCCCTTGGGAGGCCAGTTTTTACTTCTGCCGGCTTCCGCAAGCTTCCGCCAGCGGAGGCGGCCTCGTTTTACTTCTCCAGCTTCCGCCGACCTTCCGCCGAGGAAGAGATGGCAACTGCCTCGATCCTCCAAGGCGAGGCCCTTTCCAGAGCGTCTCAGGTGAACCTGTGAATGCATATGACACTACCTGCCACAATCATGCCCGACATGACAATGTGCGTCCCGTTTTGGGAGGGCGACAGGCCGCTGGCGCAGCCCTCGCGGCCCCTGAGCGGGTGCTCATAGCCGAACAGGATCGAACTGCAGGCCGATACGGTCAATGCACAGACCCACAGGAGATTCAGCCGCAAGTTCAGGTTGAACATGCTGACCAGCATCATGGATGAAAATGGCAGCAGGGCGGACGGGGCCGCATGCTGTTGTTCTAGCGCGAATGGCGACATCCACATCACGATGCACGCTGCAATTATAGAGGACCATACGTCCAAAGTAGTTAGAGTCACCATGGCCGGGAATGCCGCAAGAAAGAGAACTACGAAGCAGGGCACCAGAACGGAGACGTCCTGCACGGAGGAGTGGAAGCGAGGGGATGGCTGCACAATCCGTATGGAGATCACCACTATAACAACCAAGGCGGCGAAGACGCCATATTCAATCCAGCCATGGGCGCGAGTCAGCCTTCTTTCCTGTAGCTCCTTCGCGACGGAAGCATTATGTATGAGGGAGCGCCTGCACACCCTGGCCAAATGGCCCAAGCGGCGGCCCAGCGAGAATGGAGCTGAGCTGCGCCTCGACAGACTCGCCACGCGGACCACCAGCAAAGAGACGCCGAGCACGTACCAGACGGCGCATGAGAGCGCAACCGCGGTGCGGCGAGAGCCATCCGCCGAGAAATTCTGGGGGGCGGTATCCATGGCCCCCTGGAACAGGAGGGCTCGCGCACTCTGCAATCTGAAGCGGTTGAGCCAACATGGCAATGGAGAAGCAAGGAAGAGGTGGAGAAGGAAACGAACGTATTAGCAGCCAGCGTGGCTCCAATATCCCCAAAAAGCATTCTTAGAACCAGGGTAACTCCAAATACTGCCCTCGCGTTCATCGTCGTGGTCGTCGTTGTCGTTGTCCTCCTCCACGTCATCCCTCTTCTCGCAGGTCCCCCTCCCGTTCCCCCTCCCTCTCCTACGAAATCCTTCGCCTCTCTTCTTCTCCTCCTCCTCCTCCTCCTCCTCCTCCTCCTCCTCCTCCTCCTCCTCCTCATCCTCATCATTCTCATCATCATCATCATCATCATCTCATCATCTTTCTTCTTTCATCACATCATCATCATCAGCATCAGCACGCAGCATCAGCATCAGCATCATCATCATCATCAGCATCAGCTCAGCATCATCATAGCATCATCATCAACATCAACATCAATCAATCATACATCATCTTTATATCATCATAATCTCATCACATCATCATCATCACCATCACCACCATCATCCATCATCATCATCATCAGCATCACTCATCAATCATCAGCAATCATCGTCATCATCGCCATCATCATCATCATCATTCATCATCATCATTCATCATCATATTCATCAGCATCATCATCATCATCGTCGTCCATTCATCATCATCAGCATCATCATCATCATCATTCATCATCATCATCATCATCATCAGCTCGTCATCATCTCATCCATCAAACATTCATCATTCATCATCATCAGTATCATGATCATGAGTATCATGATGATGATCATGATCATCATTCATCATCATTCATCATCATCATCATCAGCATCATAATCATCATCAGCATCAGCAGCATCAGCATGAGCATTCAGCATCAGCATCAGCATCATCCTCAGCATCAGCCTCATCATCATCAGCAGCATCATCGCATCATCATCATCAGCATTCATCACACAGCAACAGCAGCAGCAGCCACCATCATCATCATCATCAGCAGCAGCGTCATCATTCAATCATTCATCATCACGCCATGGCATCATCATCATCAGCATCATCATCATTTATAATCATCACCACCACCATCATCATCATCGTCATCATTCAACATCATCATCATCAGCAGCAATCATCCGCATCAGCAGCAGAATCATCATCATCATCAGCATTCATCATCATCATCAGCATCATAATTCATCATCAGAATCATCAGATCATCAATCATCATCATCTATCACATCGTCATCATCATTCATCATCATCTTCATCATCGTCATCATCATCATCATCATCATCATCATCATCATCATCATCATCATCATCATCATCATCATCATCATCATCATCATCATCATCGCCTTTACGTGTCCTGCTTGTCCTCGTCCTCCACCTCCTCCTCCTCCTTAACCTCCTCCTCCTCCCCCCTTCTCCTCCTCCTCCTCCTCCTCCTCCTCCTCCTCCTCCTCCTCCTCGTCATGCTCCTGATACTATTGGTCCTCATGGCTATCATCGCCCCTCTTCGTCCTGCTAGTTCTCCCCCTCACACTCCTATTCCTCTCACTGGAAACAGCTTCAACATTTGCTCAGACATGGCCTTTCCGCGTGGGAATTCTTACAAATGACTCGGGAATCCTGCCCTCGCCTCGGCGCCAACTATCCGCTGGCCCCCTTGCGGGGCCATCAGGCTGCGAAGATTAGGCTTGCAGCTCCCTGTACCAGTTCCAGTTTCCAGTTTCCACTGTTACAGTCCTGCTTTCTGCTTCCTCACTATTAATTGTTGCTGAACGCGCGAGGGGAGGAGCCGAAAAGCGTCCTGGCTAGCGTCCCCGAATCTCGCTGTCTGAATTCCCGGGGGGTCGTGGGACCGGGAAAAATATATAATATTCGCGTCCCCGAGGCCATAGTCCCCAGTAAACTACACCAAATTTGCGTCCCCGAGACAATCAACCCTTGTAAATTACACCAGATTCGCGTCCCCGAAGCCATAATTCCTTGCAAATTAAACAATATTCGCGTCCCCGAGGCAATCAACTTTTCTAAGTTGGACGATAGTCGCGCCCCCGAAGCCATAAACCCTTGCAAAGTATACAATATTCGCATCCCCAGGGCCATAAACCCTCGTCAATTACATTGTGCTTGCGTCCCCGAGGCCACAAACCCTCGCAAATTATACCGGTTGCCTTACCGAGGCCACAAACCCTGGTAAATTACATAATGTTCGCGCCCCCGAGGCCATAAACCGTTGTAAATTACACGATAGTGGCGTCCTCGAGGCCACAGACCCCCGTAAATTATGCAATAGTCGCGCCCCCGAAGCCATGAACCATCGTAAATTGCTTAATTTTCAGTCCCGACTCCGTCCCCGAACCCGCGATTCAAGGAGTCGGGACTGGGGGTGGGGGTGGGTTCTCGGGGTCCAGGAATGGAGAAAACTCGAATCGCCTGCTCGGGGATGGGCGTCGGGACTGGGGGTGGGGGTGGGTTTTCGCCTTCTGAGTTTGGGCGATCCCCCTCCACCTCCCCCTCCCCTCCCCCTCCCCCTCCCCCTCCCCATCCTCCTCCCCTCCTCCTCTCCTCCTCCTCCTCCTCCTCCTCCTCCTCCTCCTCCTCCTCCTCCTCCTCCTCCCCTCCTCCTCCGCCTCCTCCTGCTCCTCCTCCTCCTCCTCCTCCTCCTCCTCCTCCTCGAGACGTCTCGAGCGAGCAGGCCCGACCGCCCCGCGCACGGCGCGTCGGAGCCCAGACCTGCGAGGACGTCTCGGGCGAAACGGGCACCACCTCTTTGACGGCACGTCGGAGCCCAGAGTTGTGAGGATGTCCAAGGCGAAGCGGGCCCGACCACCTCGCGCGCGGCCATCTGGGAGATCAGAGATGCGAGGACGTCTCAAGCGAAACGGGCCGAAGCACCTCGCGCACGACATTCGAAGTCAAGAGCTGCGAGGATGTCTGAGGCGAAACGGGCCGGACCACCTGTCGTGCGGCATCTTCGAGCCCAGAGTTGGGAGGACATCTCAAGCGAAACGGGCCGGACAACCTGTCGTGCGGCATCTCCGAAGGTCCCAGATGGGCAGATGGGGGGGGTGCACGCGGCCTGAGCAGAACCTGCTGGGGGGAGGAGCGGATGCCGATGGCGATAGCAATCGCACGGCGGTGTACGGCGAGCCATCGGGAACGTGGAAGATGCTCAGACATGTCAAGATTCAAACCTTCAGCGAAATCGTGGAAATGGCATGATGCTGCTGCATCCCTCACTCAATTATCTCTGAATCACGTAGGAGTCACTGAAGGCATGCCCAGCATGTTGCCATCGTTGGTAACGTCAAGAGCGCCCTGAACACCAGTCCAGAAACGAGCCCAGGCAACACAGGCCAAACTGAGCGCAGGTTGAGCCACGCCAAGCGGAGCGAAAGCGAAAGCTGAAGCTCAAGCTGAAGCACAGGCAAAGCCGACGCCAGGCCGAAGCCACACAGAGATGCGCGGCCCCCGCCCGTGCGAGCAGGAGCGAGGGAAGCGAACACGAAGAGCGTCGCGGGCCCCACGCCCTCCCCGCGCGCCCTCCCCGCCGCGCCCGCAACGCCCCCCCGAGCACCCTCCCGCGCGCCCTCCTCGCGCGCCCTCCGCGCGCACCACTCCGCTTCCCAGCCACGCGCGCGCAGGAACACATGGAGACCGCTCGGCCCCCCTCGCTCTGACGAAGGTCCGCCGCCGCGCCGCTGGGCACGGAGTGGGCGTGTCCTCAGGCTTGCCCAATAGCCTACATAGTAAGCGTCAGTCCTCACTCCTCAGGAGTCTTTACGGGGGAGCCCGAATTCACAAATCTCCGGGGCCTGTCGCGGCTTCCCGCGGCTTGTCCCATGACTCTTGAGGCCCAGGGACGGCTTCAAGGCCCAAAATGGTCCGAGAGTGCCCCCAGTCGCCGAAAGACCGCTCCAAGACGCCCAAGGCGGCCCCACGACGCCAAAATCATGGATTTGACTTGGGTGTTTGAACGATGTTGGCGTTCTCGCACTTTCGGCTTCGCGACGCTCCAAGATAGCTCACGAGGCCCCAAAGATCGCCCGAAGACGCCCCCGACAGGGCCCCAAGACGGCCCAAGAGGGCCCCAAGACGGCCACCAAGATGCGCCCAGGATGGACCAAGAGGGCCCAACAACAGCCCCAAGAGTGAGCCCAGATGGGGAACCCGAACGGACATCTCGAACCCTCGGCCCCGAGGGCCCCCCAGGAGGCCCCCAAGAGGCCCCCAAGAGGCCCCCAAGAATCCCCAAGAGGTTCCCAAGAGGCCCCAAGAAGCCCCCAAGAGGCCCCCAAGAGGTTCCCAAGAGGCCCCCAAACTGCTCCAAGAGGCCCCCGAGAGCGCTCCGAAGAGACCCGAAGAAGCATCCCTGAGAACCCTGACCCACAACCCAGGCACGGTCACGGGTTGGGCCGAAGGCCATTAGATGCTAGATCAAGATCAAGATCAAGCTGCCTGAATATCACTGCAACTGGAGTGCAAATACCAGGCGTGCCTAAAGCTGAGCCAACCTTAGCTTACACTGAGCAAGTGCCAAGGTGTGGCCAAATGCTCCATGGTAGAGCTTTTGCAAGTCTTCTGAAGGACCCCCACACCTCTCCCCACGCAGTGCAAGGAAAAGGAGATACAAGACGACGACGACGACGCCGCCGCCGCCGCCGACGACGACGACGCCGACGACGACGACGACGACGACGACGACGACGACGACGACGACGACGGGCCAAGCCCGCGCGCCACCGTGCTCCGCCCAGGAACACGGCACCACGCCGACTGCGCCGGCCATGGCGACGGCTGCGGCGGCGGCGACGTCGACGCCCCCGGCGGCGACGTCGACGTCCACGGCGGCGGCGGCGGCGGCGGCGGCGGCGGCGGCGGCGGCGGCGGCGACGACGACGACGACGACGACGACGACGACGACGACGACGAGGACGACGACGACGGCCCGCGCCGACGTCCCCGGCGGCGGCGGCGGCGGCGGCGGCGGCGGCGACGACGACGACGACGACGACGGCGACGACGACGACGACGACGGCGGCGGCGACGACGGCCCGCGCCGCGCGTCTCCTCGGCGGAAGCCGTCTGCCCCGGCCGGCGCGCCTCGCCGCGCGGCCTCCGGCGCCCCCGGGAACCCGGGGGCGGCCTCTCGGCGCGCTGCCGCGCGGCCTCGGCGCGCCTCGTCGCCGTCGCCGTCGCCGTCGTCGCCGCCGTCGTCGTCGTCGTCGTCGTCGCCGTCGTCGTCGTCGTCGTCGTCGTCGTCGTCGTCGTCGTCGTCGTCGTCGTCGTCGACCCGTCGTCGTCGTCGT
>CAUYUJ010001520.1:45000-50481 GCA_963575745.1 Prorocentrum cordatum | reverse complement strand
CTACTACTACTACTACTACTACTACTACTACGACTAGTGCTATTACTACTACTACTACTACTACTACTACTACGACGACGACGACGACGACGACGACTACTACTACTACTACTACTACTACGACTGCTGCTTCTTCTACTACTACTACTACTACTACTACTACTACGACTCTACACATAAACTAATACAACCACTACTACTACTACTACTACTACTACTACTACTACTACTACTACTACTAGTAATACTACTACTACTACTACTACTACTACTACTACTACTACCACTACCACTACTATTACCACTGTTACTTCTGCTACTACTACTACTACTACTACTACTACTACTACTACGACTACTACTTACTACTACTACATGTATATGTATACATGCATCTATATATACATATATAGGTGTGTGTTCTTATAAATGGACAGGGGGAGGCATGGAAGTCGCATCGCAGAGATACGCATGAGCCATACGAACAGAAGCGGGTATGTAAGTCTTACCACATAGAAATATGAATCTATATGTGACATATAGAACATTCATCTAGAAGACTGATCAGATAACGAGGTGCGCCCATATGTATATGTTACAGAGATATATGTGTGCTTATGAACAGAGAGAAGGGGGCATGGGAATCTCATCGCAGAGGTACGCATGCGACATATGAAAAAAGGAGGTAGGGGTATTGAAGACCTATCACACATCTTCACCTATATGTGGCATATCGCATTTTCATCTAGACATCTGATCAGATCAATAGGTGCGGACATGAGTATATATGTGAACGTAGATAGATGTCTACTTATGAACAGATATGAAAGGGCATGGAAGTATGACCACAGAGATACGCGTGTGAAATGTGGAAAGAGACAAAGAGGTATGTGAGTATTACCGCATCTATATGCATCTATATGTGACATACGATATTCATCTAGATGACTGGTCAGGCAAGGACCATACAGAGGTGCGTACATATGTATATATGAATACAGAGATATACGTGTACTGATGAACAGAGAGGGAGGGGCATGTACACTTTACCACATAAGTACGCATGTGACCCATGGATAGAAAGGAAGTGGTATGTAAGTCTTTTCACACATATATCTCAGTCTATATGTGCCACATTATAATCATCTAGGAGACTGGTTAGGTAAAAAGGTGCGTACATATGTATAGATGCATACAGAGATAGAGGTGGACTTATGAATAGAGTAAAAGTGGTATGGAAATCTTATCACAGAGATACCCATGTGACATATGCATAGAGGGGAAGGGGTATGGCCGTCGTATCGCATAGATGTAGTCATCCATAGTTGCGACAATATCTTCACCTAGAACACTGGGGAGATAAAGAGGTGCGTACATATGAATGAATGTTTACAGGGGTAAGGTACTCATGAATAGAGAAGAAGGGGTATGGAAGTCTTATATCAGGGATACTCATGTGACATGTGAGTAGAGAGGAAGGGGTGTGGAAGTCTTATCGCATATGTATGCCCCATCTACATGCGACATCAAGTATATTCATCTAGAAGACTGATCAGAGAAAGAGGTGCACACATCTGGTACATATGTGTTTATGCGTAAAGAGGAATATGTGTACTTATGAAAAGAGAAGAAGGGGTGGAAGTCTTACCACATACATACCCACGTGACATATGCAAAGAGAGGAAGTGGTACGTCGGTCGTGTCGCGCAGATATATTCAGCTAAATGTTGCATACAACATATCCATCCCGAACTGGTCAGGTAAAGAGGTGCGTACATATGTCTATATGTGCCAGGGGACAGCTGTGCCCGCATGAACAGAGAGGAAGGGGCATGGAAGTCGTATCACAGAGGCACTCATGTGACATGAATGGAGAGGAAGGGGAATGGAAGTTTTATCGCATATCTTCATATATACATATATGCGACATATAATAGATGCAACTAGTAGAATGCTCAGATGAAGATGCGCGTACATATGTATGTATGACTCCAGATATATATATATATATGTACTTATGGATACGGAAGAAGGGGTATGGGAGTCTTATCACTGAGATACGCATGCGACTCATGAGTAGACAAGAAGGGGTATTGAAGTCATCACATATAGATTCATCTATATGCGACATACCGTACATCCATCTGGAAGACTGATCAGATAAAGAGGCGCGTACATATGTGCATATGTATACACAGATAAACGTGTACTTCTGAGAAGAGGTGGAGGGGTATAGCGCCTTGTCAGAGATACTCATGTAACATACGACTGAGAGGTAGGGGTCTGGAATTCTCACCACATAGAGGTCTTCGTCTACGTGTGACATATCGTATATTCATCTAGAAGACTGATCAGGTAAAGGGATGCGTACATATGTAAATCTGCATGCAAGGACAAATGTGTACGTATGAACAGAGAGGACGGAATGGTAGTCTTATCACATAGATACTCCTGCGCCATATGAGTAGAGATGAGGGGGGAAGGGAGGCTTACCACATAGATGGATTCATCTATGTGGGACATATGATATACTCATCTAGAACACTGGTCAGATAAAGGGGTGCATTCATATGTATAGATGGATATAGAGATATATGTGTATCCATGCACAGCAAGGAACGGTATTGAATTCTTATCGCATATAATCATGTGACATATGAATAGGACAGAAGAGGTACGAGAGCCCGATCAAATTGACATCTTCATCTATATAGGAGATATCGTATATGCGTGTAGAAGACGGATCAGATAAAGAGGTGTGCACATATATATATGCGACATAAGACAAATTCATCTAGACGGCTGATCAGATGAAGAGGTGCGTGCATATGCATATGTATAAAGAGATGTATGTGTCCTCATGAATACAGAGGACGGGGTATGAGAGTCTTCTCACAGAGGTAGCCATGTGACCGGTGTATAGAGGGGAAGCGACATGGAAGTCTTATCACATAGGTATATCCATCTATGAGTGGCATATAATACATTCATCTAAAAGACTGATCAGATAAAGACGTGCGTACACATGTAAATATGTATACGTATATATATATATATAAAAAGATGCACTTATGGACAGAGAGGAAGCGGTATGAAAGTCTTGTCGCAGAGATACTCATGTGACATCTGAATAGAGGGGAAGGGGCTCGCAGGTCTTATCACACTGATAGCTTCATCTACATTGGACATATACTGAATTCGTCTAGAAGACTGTTCAGATAAAGCGGTGCGTAAATATGTGTATATGTATACAGGCATATATGTGTACTTGGGCACAGAGAGGACAAGGGCATGGAAGTCTCATCACAAAGATAGTCATGTGACATACGGGCAGAGAGGAAAGGTATGTCAGTCGCATCGCGTAGATATATTCATCTATCTGTGACAAACAGAATATCCATATAGCGGACTGACCAGATAAGGAGGAGCGCGTAAAGGTATATGTGTGCAGAGATATACGTGTATTTATGAATAGAGAGGACGGGGTATGGGAGTCCTATCCCAGAGATATTCATGTGACATACGAACAGAGAGGAATGGGCATGGCCGCCTTATCGCATAGAGGTGCGCACATATGTATATACGTACACAAATACATAACTGCACTTGTGGAGAGAGAAGAAGGCGCGCGGGAGTCACATCACTGAGATACGCACCGCGTCAGCCGAACCGTGCCAGCCGAACCGCGTCAGCCGAACCGCGCCAACCGAACCGTGCCAACCGAACCGCGTCGGCTGAACCGCGCCAGCCGAACCGCGTCGGCCGAACCGCGTCAGCCGAACCGCGTCGGCCGAACCGCGTCAGCAGAACCGCGCCAACCGAAGCGCGTCAACCGAACCGTGCCAACCGAAACGCGTCAGCCGAACCGCGCCAACCGAACCGCGCCAACCGAACCGCGTCAGCAAAACCGCGTCAGCAAAACCGCGCCAACCGAACCGCGCCAGCAAAACCGTGTCAGCCGAACCGCGTCAGCAGAACAATGTCAACCGAACCGCGTCGGCCGAACCGCGTCAACCGAACCGTGTCAGCCGAACCGCGCCAACAGAACCGCGCCAGCGGAACCGTGCCAGCCGAACTGCGTCAACCGAACCGCGTCGGCCGAACCGCGTCAGCCGAACCGTGTCAACCGAACCGTGTCAGCCGAACCGCGTCAGCAGAACCGCTACAACGACGACGGCGACGACGGCTGCGGCGGCGGCGGTCGCGGGGACGCCTCGCTGTGCCACGCCCCAACACGCGGGCGCGTTGAAGTCGGCGGCCCCTGGACAGGGCCAGGGCGGGCGGCGAGCAGCCTCTCTCTCTCTCGCGAGCTCCGAGTTGGACGGGGAGGAAAGAATGCGCGAAGCAGGTCAAAAGGATTGGTGCCGAAAGGTCATTCACGGCCCCTTGGTGCGCGGCTGAAGCGGCGATCTGCGGCGAAGGTTCTGACCGCCGCCGCCGTCGCCGCACCCGCCCCGCGACCCGCGCCGCAACCAGCCCGCGACCCGCCCCGCGCCCGCTGCAAACTCCGATCAGCAGTTGCGGTGCGCTTCGTATTGTTTTAACACGGCAACCAAGGAGGCGCGCCACCAAGCGCAGTCGCATCTAAGGCGCCACTCGCGCTTTCGCGAGCGCCCTGCCGCGGGCCGCCACGAGAGCGCGCAAGGCCACTGCCCCGCCCCCGCGCCCCGCCGCCGCACCCGCTGGGGGCGCGGGGGCCGCGGGCGGCGCGGGGGGCGCTGACGCCGCCGCGCTGGGGGAGCGTTCGCTCTCGAACAGGTCATCGTCGAATGCGCCATCCGATTCGCCGAAAAGCCCTCTCTCCATGGCGGCCCCATCAAACTCCCCATCAAACTCCATGACATCCCCCTTGGCCTTCTTCGCATTGCCAGCGCCCCCATCGGCATCGCCCCCGCGCACCTTGCTCTTCTTCTCCTTCTTGGTATGTTTGCTCTTGTGTTCCTTCATGTCCTCCATCTTCTGTTTGCCAGTTTTCTCTTTGTCGGCCCTCTTCTCTGTCTTCCCCTCCTTATCGTGCACGCGCTTGTTCTTCTTCTCCTTGTCGGGCGCCCCCTGCACCCTCTGCTGCTGGTCGCCGCCCTCTTCGCCTCCGTCGCACCCACTGCCGCCGCCCTCGCCGCCGCCTACGCCGATCTGCCCCTCGCCCTCGTCGCCCTCGTCGGCCTCGGCGAGGTCCCGCGACGCCCTGCCTCTGAACGCCCTCGCCACCCGCGCCAGACTCTCCTCCTTCATGGCGCTGATCTGCTCGCGCGAGGGCCACGGGACGGGGTCGCCCCCGTAGTGCTTGAAAGCCACCGCGCCCTTCATCGCGAGCTTCGCGGGCATCTGGAGGTCGAGGCGAGCGGCTGTCAGGGGCTTGTGGGCGTTTACGTCTGCCATCACGGCCTTTGCCTTCTCGACGCCATCGTCGTCGCCAGCCTCCGTGGCGAAGTATTTTCGGGACAGCGTTGGGCCAGGGTGCTGGCACCCTGGCAAGTAGAT
>CAUYUJ010001520.1:20000-32500 GCA_963575745.1 Prorocentrum cordatum | reverse complement strand
TCGTAGTAGTAGTAGTAGTAGTAGTAGTAGTAGTCGTAGTAGTAGTAGTAGTAGTAGTAGTAGTAGTAGTAGTAGTAGTAGTAGTAGTAGTAGTAGTAGTAGTAGTAGTAGTAGTAGTTAGTAGTAGTAGTAGTAGTAGTAGTAGTAGTAGTAGTAGTAGTAGTAGTAGTAGTAGTAGTAGTAGTAGTAGTAGTAGTAGTAGTAGTAGTAGTAGTAGTAGTAGTAGTAGTAGTAGTAGTAGTAGTCGTAATAGTAGTAGTAGTAGTAGTAGTAGTGGAAAGTAGCAGTAGTAGTAGTAGTAGTAGTGTAGTAGTTAGTAGTAGTAGTAGTAGTAGCGTAGTATAGTAGTAGTAGTAGCAGTAGTAGCAGTAGTAGTAGTAGTAGCAGTAGTAGTAGTAGTAGTAGTAGTAGTAGTCGTAGAGTAGTAGTAGTAGTAGTAGTAGTAGTAGTAGTAGTAGTAGTGGTAGTAGTAGTAGTACAAGCAGTAGTAGGTAGTAGGTCGTAATAGTAGGTGGTAGTAAAAGCAGGTAAGAGTAGGTAGTAGTAGTAGTAGTAGTAGTAGTAGTAGTAGTAGTAGTAGTAGTAGTAGTAGTAATAGTAGTAGTACTTCTAGTAGACGAAGCAGTAGTAGGTCGAGGTAGTAGTAGTAGTAGTAGTAGCAGCAGCAGTAGAAGAAATAGCAGTAGTCGTAGTAGTAGTACTAGGAGCAGTAGTAGTGGCAACACAAGTAGGAAGAGCAGTAGTACTAGTAGTAGTAACCATACTAGTAGTAGCCGCCGTAGTAGTAGTGGTAGTAGTAGTAGTAGTAGTGGTAGTAGGGCAGACCAGTCCCCTTTGTTCACGCCGTTGCTGATGTTGATGATGTTGGTGTTGTTGTTAGTGGTTGTTGTTGCTGGTTGTTGTTGGTTGTTGTTGTTGGTTGTTGATGTTGGTTGTTGGTGTTGGTTGTTATTTTTGTTGCTGCTGTTGGTTGTTGGCTGTTGTTGGTTGTTATTGTTGGTGCTGCTGTCCAGATAGGCTTGCCCTATAAGAGCCGTAGCTCATCATAAGTAATCGGCCGTTGGGACCCCACCCCCTTTTTCCTACGGCACCCCCCCTTATTTCCAATGGCATCCCCCCCCCCCCCTTGTTCCAATGCCCCCCCCCCAATGTCCAATGCCTGCTTGCTTGCGTGCTTGCTTGCTTGCGCGCTTGCTTGCTTGCGTGCCTGTTTGCGCGCTGACACGCTTGCTTGCTTGCTTGCGCGCTTGCTTGCTTGCTTGCACGCTTGCGTGCTTGCTTGCTGGGCTGAGGATTTCAAGCATGCTTGATTCCTCTTGTTCCTTGATTTGAGTCGTCTAATCTATTTGGGGTCAACGCTGGCTGATATTGCTGGTTGTTCGTGTTGGTTGTTCTTCGTGTGCTTGGTGTTTCGCGTTGTTGCGTGCAGCGTTGACGACTGCGCAAGCCGTCTCGCAAGGCTAGGTATCCCCCTAGAGGAGCGCACACGTCCAAGAACGAACAACAACAATCAACGAACAGCAACAACCAACAACAAGAACATCCAAGATCGAAAAACGAGAAATCAACAAAGACAATAGCAACACTAGTACTAAAAAGAACAATAACAGTAACCACACCAAGAGCGCAAAAACGGCAGTAACAACAACAAACCAATACCAACAACAACAACAACCTTACAGCAACGACATTGTAACAACAACAACAACAACAATCACTTTACCCGAACGCTCAGTGTTCTCACCAGTGCCAGGGTTTTCATGCGACGCCAGCCAATACCCCCACTTTGTGGGGGGGCAGTGCAAGCTCTACCAAATATCCACACGACTCTTCGCCACCACCCACACCCAGCTTCCCGCCCTATGACGTTCGGACACTTCACTTCGTGGCCTGCGGACGACCGTGGCTACTACACTGGCGTGGAGTACACACCCACAGAAGTTGTTAAGCCTACGTTCGTACACCCACAGAAGTTGTTAAGCCTTGTTAACCCACAGAAGTTGTTAAGCCTTCCACAGAACATCTGTTGCATATGATGCATATGGTACATGATACACATGATACACATGATACGTATTGGGGGCCTCTTGAAGCATCTTGGGGCCTCTTGGGGGCTTATTGGGTCCTCACGGCGGGCTCTTGGGGCCTCTTGAAGGCCTCCTGGGGCAACCTATGGCGCAACCAGTAGGGGGACGTTTTATTCTCGGCGGCCGAGGGCGCAACCTATGGCGCAACCAATAGGGGGACGTTTTATTCTCGGCGGCCGAGGGCGCAACCTATGGCGCAACCGCAAGGGATTGTGGCCCCTGGCAGGCGCGCGAACCCCGTTGCAAGAGCGTGCGAAAGTAGCTCGCGCGAGCTCATGTAACATAAATGTTGGAAAACCATTGGTTTTTTTAGGATTCGGACAGCGCGCGCGGGTAGAAATTTTGAAAAGTCGTGCAGGTGTTTTTCGAGGACCTACGGTGCGATTCGTGTGATTTTATGATGCGCGGTGCTAAAATTCTTAAGAAGCCCAATGGTTTTTGGAGATTTCGGCGTGCGCGCGCGAAGAAAAAACGAATGTGTCCCGCATGGTATTATTTGACAGGGATGATGGCCCTGGCAGGTGCGCAACCGTTGTCGCAGAAGTTCGAAAAAGTTGCTCGCAAAAGCCCGTTTGACAGAAATGTTTAAAAAGTGTTGGGTTTCCTACGAATCCGCAAGAGCGCGCGGGATGAGATTTTGACAATTTTTTGTTGAAAAACCATTGGTTTTTTGATGTTTTTATGTTAAAATCGCTGCGAACACTAAGGTTTTGGAAGGATTTCGTCTTGCGCGCGCGAATGTCCACTTTACCTTATTTTTTGCAAGGGATTCTTGAAATTTGATTATATTAGAACAAGAAATGTCATTTTCTATTGTTTTTTGCAAGGGAAAGCGGATTACAACAAAACAACCGGATCCTGTACACACCCTCTTTTCTGAGGCTTCCTCACGAAAATGATGAAAATGTAGCTGCGGCCTAGGCGGCGCAGGGGGGGCGCGCACCAGGGGGCCCAACAATAATTATTCTTTAGAATAAACAATGTTCAACAACAACACCAACAACAACAACAACAACAACGAAAGCAGAACCTCAACAACAATACAACATGGCAATTCCTTTTATGTACGGTGGAACCGTGGAAAGCACGAGAAACCCGTCAGAACCGTAGAGATCACCGCCCGTTTACGACATGCAACCGGGAGCGGGTAACCCCTAGAAGTAGTAGTAGAAGTAGCAGTAGTAAAAGTGAACAAACAGTAGTAGTAGTAGCAGCAGCAGTAGTAGTAGTAGTAGTAGTACAGGTGGTAGTGGTAGTGGTAGTGGTAGTGGTAGTGGTAGTGGTAGTGGTAGTGGTAGTGGTAGTGGTAGTGGTAGTGGTCGTGGTCGTGGTCGTGGTCGTGGTAGTGGTAGTGGTAGTGGTAGTGGTAATGGTAGTGGTAGTGGTAGTGGTAGTGGTAGTGGTAGTTGTAGTGGTAGTGGTAGTGGTAGTGGTAGTGGTAGTGGTAGCGGTAGAGGCTGTGATAGTGGTAGACGTGGAAGCAGTAGTAGAGGAAGAAGAAGAAGTAGTGTTAGAAAAACAGTAGTTGTAGTAGAAAACAGTAGTAGCAGTAGTAGTAGTAGTAGCAGCAGAAGTAGTGGCAGTGGTAGTAGTAGTCGTAGTACTAGTCGTCGGCGTAGTAATAGTAGTAGCAGTAGTAATAGTAGTAGTAGTAGTAGTAGTAGTACGAGTAGTAGTAGCAGTAGTAGTAGTAGTAGTCGTCGTAGTAGTAGTAGTAGTAGTAGCAGTAGTAGTAGTAGAAGTAGTAGTAGTAGTAGTAGTAATAGTAGTAGTACTAGTACTAGTATTAGTACTAGTACTAGTACTAGTACTAGTACTGTACTAGTACTAGTACTAGTACTAGTACTAGTAGTAGTACTACTACTACTAGTAGCAGTAGTAGTAGTAGTAGTAGTAGTAGTAGTGGTGGTAGTAGAAGTAATAAAAGTAATAGTAATAGACAGCCAGCCAACCGACAGGCCGACAAACGACCCAACCGAACAAGCTTAGCAAAGCAAGAAACCGAAGGGGTATTGTGATGATCACGGTGATGATGAGGAAGAAGGATCGGGAAATAGAGGGAGGGATGGACGAGAGGGACAGACACCAGGATGAGCGTCTGCGAGGGTTGATGTCGCTGCTGCAGCTTGCTTTAAATCATAACTACCATCATCACTATCATGCTCATCATCATCATCATCATCGTCGTCATCATCAGCATCACCATCATCGTCATCGTCAGCATCATCATCAGTCGTCGTCACCTTGACCATCATCCTCACCATCATCATCCTCATCATCATCCTTAGACCTATTCTCATCACCATCATCAGCAGCATCAGCATAATCAATGTCATCATAATCAGCATCATCACAATCATCATCATCATCATCATCAGCAGCAGCAGCAGCAGCATCAACATCATCATCATCATCATCATCATCATCATCAGGATCATCATCAGGATCATCTTCATCTCATTGTCATCGTCACCACAACCACCACCACCACCACCACCACCACCGTCATCAACAACATCATTTTGTGCCTCTCTCCATCTCATTCTTTCTCTTGGTGCATCATCCGTCGTTCTCCACCATCCTCCTCCTGCTCCTCCTTCTCCTCCTCCTCCTCCTCCTCCTCCTCCTCCTCCTCCTCTTCCGCCTCCTCCTCCGCCTCCTCCTCCTCCACATCCTATTCCTCCCCTCTGCTCCTCCCCCCCTCATTCTGGCACAGCCGGGCGGGGCGGCCTTTCGCCGTCATCGCGGTTGTTGTCCTTTTTGTGCCCAGGATGGTACTCCTGCGCGCGCCCGCCCGGCACAGGCAGAGGAGGAGGACAACGAGGGAGAGGAGGCGGGACTCCAGGCATGACCTCCTCACACGCCTGGCCACGGTGGCCACCCGTGCTGAAGCTGGACAGCTGCCGGGGCTAGGGAGATGGGGAGGGAGGGAGGGATAGAGGTCAACAAACCCACCCCCATAGTAACCACCCCGACACGCGAAGCCGTTCAGCAAACGCGCCCAAAGAGGGAGTCGAACGGGGCAGGGCTGTTTCGCAAACGCCCCGGGCCGTTTGATAAACGCCGATTATCGGGTCCGGGTGATTCGGGAGGGAGGGGCCCGCCTGGACGGGGCCACGGCCGTGGCCGAGGCAGCGGCGCTCGCCGCTCGTCCACAGGAAGGTGCGGCAGGCGGGCCGCCAGACCGAGAGCGCCTCCGCGCTGCTGCGGCCCTTCGCCCGCGGCTGCGGCCCGCAGCACCTCCGCGCGAAGCTGCAGGGGGGCCGGACGGAGCTGCTGGACCGCGTGCTCTTCGGCTGCCTCGAGCAGCTGGCTGGCGGACCCTTGGACACCTGCCAGCGCCTCCAAGCCGCACTGCGCCTCGCCGACGGCGGGCGCGCCCTCCCCTCGGCAGCCCTGACGGCGCCCGCCGCCTGCGCCGCCAGCTGGGCGCTCTCGCTCCACGACGCCATGGCCCGCCTCGGGGCCAACTCGCTGGAAGAGGTCCGGGCCCGTTGCCCGTGAACAGACGCTCGGCCAGGCGGAAGCGGCGCTCTGGGCAGCACACGTCCTCCGAGCGCCCTGCGACTGGGTTGGCCGCACTGCCGAGCCACGACCCAAGCTGCAGGCCCACTGGGGCAACGCTGCGTCCGCGGCCTTACAGGTGGAGACTGCTGCGGCTACGCGACGAGGACCGCCGCTTACGCTTGCGAGAGAACGGAGGCACAGGAGCAAGCAGCTGGCCCCTCCCGCGCCAGCTGGGCGACCCCGGCCAGCCCGACGCGGACTTCAACAGCAACTTGATGCGGCGGCTCTGCATCCCAGTATGCCTGCGGGGCTCCCGCCATCAGCACCGCCGCTAGAACGGCAGCAACGAGCCCCTCGACCCGCACGGCTGGTACGCAGTCAAGTGCGAGGTGGGCGAGTCACGCAACAACCGCCACAATACTCGCCGCAACTGGCACTCCGCGAAGCACAAGGAAGTCACAGGCTTCGCGGCGCCCACGGAGCAGGCTGTCCCCGCTTGGGATCGCCGCAACCCCTGCACAAGGGTGCTCCAGCAAGCCGTCCTCGACCTCTCCACTGGCAACCTGGCCACTGGCCGCCAGATCTTCGTCGACAGGTGCACCACCTACGTACACTCAACCTACGCTCCACGCAGGGGTGCCCGCGCCGACAAGGATGGCTTGGCGGCCATTCAGGCGGTGGATAAGAAGCGAGAGCGCTACCCCCGCCCCTCACGGGGGCGAGCTGGTCCCGCTCGTCTTTGAAACGGGGGGCTGGCCCAGCGACGAAGCAGCCAGCTTCGTTCGGCTACGGAGCAGACTTGGACGACGGCGAACGCTTCGAGCAGCTAGGCAGCCTCTGGCAGCAAATCAGCAGAACTCTCCAAAAAGGCAAGGCTGAAATCCTGCTGAGCGCGCTCGGGCGCTAGGCCAGCAGCGGTGCTGGCGACCACGCCTACGACGACCACCAGCACGACGACCACCGCGACCACCTACGACAAGACTCGACCACCTTCACGACCACCTTGACGGCGCGACCGTTACCGCACCACCACCACCACCACCACCAAGACCACCACACAGCGCGACAACCGCCATGACTCCATGACCACTACGACAGGACACGGCCACCACCACGACAGCCACGACCACCACCACGACCGCCACCACCACGACGCACCGACCGCCCTCCGCCGCCCCTGGCCCCACTTCCCTCCTTCCCTCCTGCCCAGCCAGCCGCCCCCCCCTGCAGCTATCGCCCCTCTCCTCGTTAGTTCATTCCAACTTACAGAAACCGGCCGAGTCAAGACCCCGCGGGCAACGCGTAGAGGCGGCGCTGGTTTCCGCGGGGCCGCTTGCCTGGCAGGGTCGGCGGAACCAGCGACGCGGCCAGGTGGCCCGCCCCATCCTCCTCGGCCTCCTCCGACTCCCCTCCCCCTCCCAGAGCTGTTCAGAGCCTGGCCAGGGGGCACGCGCAAACCGCCTCTCCCCCTGTTGCTGCCTGCTGGCCGCCTCGACCCTCTCCTTCTCCAGCGCCGGTGGAGGGGGAGGGAGGGAGGGGGGAGAAGGAGAAGGAGGAGCAGGAGGAGCAGGAGGAGGAAGACGCGCGCGAATGGGAGGCGGGCGAGTGACCACCACCGAGGTCCGCCTGACAGGGCGGGCAGGAGGACAACGAGGGGGAGGAGGGGGGGAGGAAGAGGGAGGAAGGGAGAGGCGAGGGAGGGCGAACTACTCTTGGATCGCCCGTGTGGTTCCACTCCCTGCGGGGGAGTCAGTGCACACGGCTGGTGACAATGAAGCTTGGAGAACCTCACGCGAAGGATGCACGAGAGGCGGAGGAGGCGGAGGAGGAGGAGGAGGAGGAGGAGGCCTCGCCTCTCCTAGCCCCCATCCCCCACAGAAAAACAGTGCAGCATTTCCTCTTCTCCCCCCTCCTCCTTTCGTACCCTCCCCCACACACACACACACACACACATCCCCTCCTATCTATCCCTGGGAGCCTGCCCTCCTACCCCACCACGACCCAAGCGCGCGGCCTGTGCCATCTCGGACTCCGTCGTGGTGTGGACGAAGTCCTGGGTGTGGGAGGGGCAGGCGAGAGAGGCCTAGTCCAAAGAGGAGGATGAGGAGGAAGAGGAGGAGGAGGAGGAGAAGGAGGAGGAGGAGTAACGCCCACCGAGGAGGAGGGAAGAGGGAAATCCCAGGGTCCTAACCGAATCCTGCCACTTAGCAGGTCACGCACCCTCTCGCTCCACGCCTTTCCCCCCCCCCCCCTCTCTCTTTCTCTGTCTCTCTCTCTCTCTCTCTCTCTCGGAGGAGGAGGAGGAGGAGGAGGAGGAGGAGGAGCAGTGGAGGGGGGGCGAGAGGAAGAGGAAGATGCGAAGGAGATGGGAAGCAGCGGCAGCAGCAGCAAGAGGACTGCCGTGCAGCCAGCCGGCGGCTGCGAATGGAGCCCGGGCCGCCCGGCGCAGCCTGCCCCGTGGCCGCCAGAAGAACGGGTAAGCAGCCACGCCTCTCCTCACTCCTCCTCCCCCTCCATCCCTCCCCCTCCATCCCTCCCTCCCCTCCCACCCTCCCTCCCTCCCTCCCCTCCATTCCTCCCTCGCTACCTCCCTCCCTCCCTCCCAGGCGGCAGCCCCGCACCTACGACCGCGCCCGCACCGCTCTGCCGAGGTGCGGCGGCTCTCACTTCCCTCCTCGCCCTCCATCACGATTCCTTGAAGAATGAACCTAGCGCGACCCCAGTTGGGGGAAAGCTTCCTATTCCATGAGCGCGTTGCGTAGCAAATGGCTTGGCATATTGGCTGACAACTTAGATTATATATGTCTTGGCGTATGGCCTGGTATACTGCTTGGCATAGTACTTGGTATTGCTTGCCATTGCGTTTCCTTCCATGGCATTGCTTGGCAGTGTATGGCATTGCTCGCCATTGCTTGGCGTTGCGCGGCACTGCTGAGCATTGCTTGGCATTCGGTGGCGAGGCAGCAAGGAATCAAGACTAAGGAGTCATGGAATCAAGACCAAGGAATCAAGGAATCAAAACCAATGAACCAGGGAACAAAGGAACCAAGGAACCAGGGAACCAAAGAAGACAAGACCAAAAGACCAAGGAACCAAGGAACCAAGGAGCCCAGGAACCAAGAACCCAATGAACCAAGAAACCATGGAACCAAGGAACCAAGTAAACAAGGAACCAAAGGACCATGGAACCAAGGAACCAAGACCAGGGGTTCAAGGAGCCGAGACCAAGGAACCAAGGAACCAAGGAACCAAGACCAGGGAACCCGAGGAAGGCACCAAGGAACCAAGACTAAAAAACTAAGGAAACAAGGTCAAGGAACCCGGGAAATGCCAGCCAGCGCAGGCCAAGCACCCACTGTCTCTTCAAAAAAGAGCGCAACTGAAGGAAACACATGAGAATGAACCTGGCGCGACCCCAATTAGGGGAACGCTTCCTAAGCGGCGTTGCTTAGAATTGCTTGACATTGCATTGCTTTGCATTGTATTGCTTGGCATCGTTTTGAAATTGCTTGCCATTGCTTGGCATTACGCTGCATTGCTTGGCGTTGCTTGGCATTGATTGGCATCGCATTGCCTGGCGCTAATTGGCGTTGCGTGGCATTATTTAGCGTCGCTTTGTATTGCTTGGCGCTGCTTGGCGCTGAGTGGGATTATTTAGTGTTGTTTTGCATTGCTTGGCATTATTTGACATTGGTTGGCGTTGCTTGGCATTGCTCGGAGGTGCTTGGCATTGCTTGGCGTTGCTTGACGTTGCTGGGCATTGCTTGGCGTTGCTTTGCACTGCTTTGATCTGCTTGACGTTGCTTGGCGTTGCTTAGCATTGCTTGGCATTGCTTTGCATTGCTTGGCGCTGCTTAACGTTGCTTGGCATTGCTTGGCGTTGCTTTGCACTGCTTTGATCTGCTTGGCGTTGCTTGGCGTTGCTTGGCGTTTCGTTGCACTGCCTTGATCTGCTTGGCGTTGCTTGGCGTTGCTTGACATTGCCTGGCGTTGCTTGACGTTGCCTGGCGTGGCCTGGCATTGCTGGGAAATAAAGCCAAGAACCAGGGTGGGGAACCCGAGGAACCCGGGGAACCCGAGGAACCTCCGAGGAACGGGCAACGTAAGAATACGAGGCACCGTGGGCGAGGAACCCGAGGAACCAAGGGAACCTGAGGAACCTCCGAGGAACGGGCAGGGAGGCGGGGAACCCGAGGAACCTGGGGAACCCGAGGAACACGGGAAACCTCCGAGGAACGGGCAACGTAAGAATAGAAGGCACCAACCTTTAGCCAAGTAAGAACCCCTGAGGCAAGCCTAACTGGGGAATAGCTAACCCAGCGCGACCCCAGTTGGGGAAAGCGTCCTCAGTAAGCAACCCAACAAGGAACGCATTGCTTTGCATTGCTATGCTGTGCTTGGCATTGCTTGGCATTGCTTTGAGTTGTTGCGCGTTGCTTGGCATTGCTTTGCGCTGGCTGGTGTTGCTTAGCATTATTTGGCAGTGTTTGGTATTGCTTGGCATTGATTTGCAGTGCGTTGCATTGCGTGGCATTGAATTGTATTCCACTGCGTTACATTGCATTGATTGGCATTGCTTGGCATTGCCTGGCACTGGCTGGCATTGCTTGAAATTGCTTGCAAGTGCTTGCAAGTACATGGCATTGTTTGAGTTTGCTTGGCATGGCGTCGCTTTGCTTTGTCTGACAGTGTCTGGCAGCACTTGGTACTTTTTGGCATTATGTTGTATTGCGTTGCGGTGTTCTGCGTTGCTTGGCATTGCGTTGCATTGCTTGGCATTGCGTTGCATTGCTTGGCATTGCTTGGCATTGCGTGGCATTGCCTGGCACTGCTTGGCATTGCTTGGCATTGCTTTAATTTGGATTGCTTGGCATTGCTTCACTTTGCATTGCTTGACATTGCTTGGCATTGCTTGGCATTGCTTTGAGTTGTTGTGCGTTGCTTGGCATTGCTTTGCGCTGGCTGGTGTTGCTTAGCATTACTTGGCAGTGGTTGATATTGCTTGGCTTTGATTTGCAGTGCGTTGCATTGCGTGGCATTGAATTGCATACCACTGCGTCACATTGTGTTGTTTGGCATTGCTTGGCATTGCCTGGCACTGGCTGGCATTGCTTGCAATCACTTGCAAGTGCTTGCAAGTACATGGCATTGTTTGATATTGCTTGGCATTGCTTCGCTTTGCTTTGTCTGACAGTGCCTGGCAGCACTTGGTATTGTTTGGCATTATGTCGTATTGCGTTGCAGTGTTCTGCGTTGCTTGGCATTGCGTTGCATTGCTTGGCATTGCGTTGCATTGCTTGGCGCTGCTTAACGTTGCTTGGCATTGCTCTGATTTGGATTGCTTGGCATTGCTTCACTTTGCATTGCTTGACATTGCTTGGCGTTGCCTGGCATTGCCTGACATTGCCTGGCATTGCCTGGCATCGCTCGGCATTGCTTGAAGCTGCCCTGCATTGCTTGGCGTTGCCTGGCACTGCTTCGCTTTTTCTTGGCAGCGCTCTGCTCTACCTTGCGTTGCTTTGCTCAGCATTTCACCGCTTGGCAACAGGCCAGCTGGGCAACGGGGCAACCCCGAGGAAGGCTGGGCAACCAGGCAACAGCGCAGGCCTCGAACGCATCGGTTCTTCAGCAAAGAACTCGGAGGCAAGCTTGATCGGGGGGAGAGAAACAACAATTACAATAATACTTATAAGAAGAATAGCAACAACAGCAACAACAACAGCAACAACAACAGCAACAACAACAGCAGCAACGACAGCCACTACACACGTATATGTATATGTTCACGGAATCAAAGGAAAACTAGTTATCGCTGCACCACCACGCATGTTGGTAGGGTAGGCTGGGGGTTCGCCCCCGGGGCTTCCACACCGTTTCTGATCCTCCAGCTCGGAGCATCCAGCAGTTCCAGGGATGGGAGGACATGCCGTCTTCAAAATGCGGCTCTCGCTTGGCACCGCGCACTTTCGTCTGAAAGTCTCCCAGCCGTTTCCACGGACGGAGGGCGAATAGCTCTCGAAACGTGGCTCTCGCCTCAGCGCGGCGCACAGTCTCAAATGCTCCCGACGAATGGAGGCCGGCTGGACTGCAACGTGCTGCTCTGGCCTTAGCGCCGCACGGAGTCGCCTGAAAAGATCCCCACAATTGCACGTTACACGGATGGAAAGCGGCTCTTTTCTCAAAATAAGGCCCTCGCTCCAGACTTCCGCAAAGTTCTGACCAGAATGATGGCCAGAATGCTAAGCTTGTACAAAAGCTTAACGGACGGAGGGTGGCTCTTCCCCAACAGGGAGATTCCGCTTGAGACATCCCATATCTGACTGCCAGTCATTTTCAATACAGGGCTCTCGCTAGACACACGTTGTTACTTGTTGATCCCACCTCCTGACTTGCCGAATGATGGAGCTCGGCTCCTTTTCAAAACAGTGCTCACGCCTGAATTGTCAGCCCTTGGGACGCTCGCTGTTCGGGGGTCAAAAAAGAACTTCCTTAGGGATTTGTATAAAAGGGGCCCAGGGACACACAAATAAATACACACAAATGCCAGGATTCCCCATATTTTCACATATATTTGCTGGGTTTTCCTCTTCCCTCCCACTGCCCATATGTTCCCATTTTTTCTGGGAGATCGACGATAAATTGTGTCTGTATGTTTTTTCCCCTCCTGACGAACTTGAGACACGAGGGTGTGCTGCAGAACCGCTTGAGCCAAGCATCAGCGTCTCCACAGCCTAGAGACAGAAGCTCTACAGAGAGTGCGCAGCGGCTTCACCAATGCAGGGCAGCTCCTCCTCCAGCACGGGGCCCTCGCTGGGCCCTCCTCTGCACCTGATGGCCGGTGACCTCTCCGCATCTCTGGCGGCGGCGAGAATAGGGTCAGGTCGGGCATGCCCCGCCTACAGGGGG
>CAUYUJ010001520.1:2500-12500 GCA_963575745.1 Prorocentrum cordatum | reverse complement strand
GCGCAGTCACCGCATGTTCGGTAGCTAGCACTGCGAGACGCGATGGGCACATGACTGCCCCAAAACACGCTCTATCATCACCGCTGACACCGTCATCGTCGTCGTCGTCGCTGCGCGGGCGTTCGCTTACTGCATATGCGAGAACACACAGGCTACCAAACAGCCTCTGACCTAGTAGTAGTAGGTGGTGGTAGTAGTAATAGGAGTAGGAGTAGGAGTAGGAGTAGGAGGAGTAGTAGTAGTAGTAGTAGTAGTAGAAGTAGTAGTAGTAGTAGTAGTAGTAGTAGTAGTAGTAGTAGTAGTAGTAGTGGTGGTGGTGGTGGTAGTAGTAGTAGTAGTAGTGGTAGTGGTAGTAGCAGTACTTGTAGTCGCAGTAGTAGTAGTAGTACTAATAATAGTAGTAGTAGTAGTAGTAGTAGTAGTGGTAGTAGTCGTAGTAGGTGGTGGTAGTAGTAGGTGGTGGTAGTAGTAGTAGTAGTGGTAGTAGTACTAGTAGTAGTAGTAGTAGTGGTAGTAGTAGTAAGAGTAGTAGTACTAGTAATACTACTAGTAGTAGTAGTAGTAGTAGTAGTAGTAGTAGTAGTAGTAGTAGTATAGTAGTAGTAGTAGTATAGTAGTAGTAGTAGTAGTAGTAGTAGTAGTAGTAGTAGTAGTAGTAGTAGTAGTAGTAGTAGTAGTAGTGGTAGTAGTAGTAGGAGTAGTAGTAATGTACTTGTAGTAGCAGTAGTAGTAGCAGTAGTAGTAGCAGCAGTAGTGGTAGTAGCAGCAGTAGTAGTAGTGGTAGTAGTGGTAGACGTAGTAGTAGTGTAGTAGTGGTAGAAACAATGAAAACAATAGTAGTAGTAGTAATACTAGTAGTGGGGTGGTAGTAGTAGTGTAGTAGTGGTAGTAGTCGTAGTAGTAATAGTAGTAGTCGTAGTAGTAGTAGGAGTAGTAGTAGTAGTAGTAGTAGTAGTTGTAGTAGTAGTAGTAGCAGCAGTAGTAGTAGTAGTAGTCGTAGTAGTAGTAGTAGCAGCAGCAGCAGTAGCAGTAGTAGTAGTAGTGGTAGTGGTAGTAGTAGTAGTAGTAGTAGTAGTAGTAGTAAGTAGTAGTAGTAGTAGTAGTAGTAGTAGTAGTAGTAGTAGTAGTAGTAGTAGTAGTAGTAGTAGTAGTAGTAGTAGTAGTAGTAGTAGCACTTGTAGTAGTAGTAGTAGTAGTAGTATGTAGTAGTAGTAGTAGTAGTATAGTAGTAGTAGTAGTAGTAGTAGTAGTAGTAGTAGTAGTAGTAGTAGTAGTAGTAGTAGTAGTAGTAGTAGTAGTAGTAGTAGTAGTAGTAGATCCATGTTTCCTGCGCCGCGATCCAGTTCAAAATGCCCGGAAACCACCCAAGGTTTCCCAGCGCCTCCAGGCACCCAAAGCCTCCCAGAGCCCCCCAGGGCCTCCCAAACCCTCGTGGGGCTTCCTAGAAACCTGTAGAACCTCCCAAGACCTCCCAAAGCCTCCCGGAGAAATTCCTGAGCCTCCCCGAATCCTGGAGGATTTTCCGAGGGCGCGAGATGCCTCGCAGAACATCCGAATCACTCCCACAAGCCTCCAAGCATCTCCCAAGGCCTCCCAGCGCTTGCCATGGCCTCCAAAGATTCGCCAGGCCTCCGAACAGATACCAGAGACTCCCGAGGCCACTTAAGGCTGCGCGGGGCCTTCAAGAGCATTCCAGGGTTCTTTTCATGGTCCTCAGACGCACCAAGGAGGCCCCAAGATGTCCCGTCAAAGTACCAATACGGCGATCGTTGCGCCACGATTGTCTAAGGATCCCCCACGGTGGTAAGGAACTGCCGAACAAAGCCTGCAGATGGCCCCGAAAGAAAAACACGGATACACAGCTCTGAAAACCCTGAACCTTGACCAGAACATCAAGACACATTCACACACACACACACACACTTTCGGTCGTCCGCGGGTGGGCGCAACGCCACACCGTTAGCCCGCGCGCACCGGGCGCGCGCGAGCTAGTCAGCTGACCCCTCACGGGGCAGAGGTCGGCCCCTCACGGGGCGGAAGAGCAGCACCCGGGCCGGCGGAAGCCGAAGCGATCAAGGAACTGGCAGAGTCAAAAGCCAGGGCCAACAGGGAGAGGGGGGCCAAGCAAAGAGAGATAGAGAGAGAGAGAAACAACAAAAAAACAACAAACAAACAAAAAAAAAACGAGGGAGCGAGGAGCGACGGCGGACAGCCGAGGGAAGGGACAGAAGGACGCGAGGGACACGGGCCGACCGACGGCGGAGAGGGAGCAAAGGCACGGGGGGGGAAATTGGGTCGGGCGCCCCCACAGGCGGATCTCAAATTGTGGACGACGAAGCAAAAATGCCCCAAAAATGCTCCAAAATGACCAGAAGATGCCAGAAAAATCGCCCCCCGACTATTTTTCAAGCTACTTTTGAGTATTCCCCCTGTGGAGGGAGAGGCCCGACTTGAGGGAGAGAGGAGGGGCCACGGGGCACAGGGCCGCCAGGGGCCCGCCCGGCGGACAGCGATCGAGGAGTCCGCGCCTCTCGGGAGGCTGGAGCGGCGGGGGGTAGGAGGGGACGACGACGACGACGGGAGAAGAGCGAGGAGGAGGAGGAGGAGGAGGAGGAGGAGGAGATGAGGAGGAGGAGGAGATGAGGAGGAGGAGGCGGAGGAGGAGGAAGAGGTGGAGGAGGAGGAGGAGGAGGAGGAGAAGGAGAAGGAGGAGGAGGAGGAGGAGGAGGAGGACGGGGGGAAGGAGGGGGGCGCGCACGGATAACCCCCCGCGTGGGGAAACGGAGAGCGGATTACACCCCCCGCAGAAGGGGCATGGGCGTGCGAAAACCCCCGGCGGAGGGGCAGGGTGCGACGGCGACGCCAGCGCGGCGGGGGACGGCGGGGCGAAGAAGGGACGACGGCGACAAGGAGAAGCACGAGAAGGAAAGGAGGAGAGGGCAGTATATGCACGCTGCACAACATACAATTCTCGGGAAGTGCACGAATTCCCCCCCTCGTAGGTGCCAGTGGGCACGGAGTGGGCGTGTCCTCAGATCCTTCGCCCAATTCACGAAGCCTCAATCCCCACTCCTGAGGAAATCTCTCAGGGGCCCGGAGCCCAAATTGCCAAATCTCCTGGGACTTGGCACGTGTCATCGTGGTTTCTCGCGTGACTTTTTCGTTGCCAAGAGGGCCCCAAGACGGGGCCAAGACGGCCCCAAGAGAACCCAAAACAGTCCAATCGGGCCCGAGTCGCCGAACGATCGACTCAAGACGCTCAAGATGGCTCCCTGACGGCCCGAGAGGCCTCCAAGACGCCCCAAAGAGGCCTCTAAGAGGCCCCCCAAGAGGGCCCCAAGAGGCCAAAATCACTGATGTTCCCAAGGTGTTTGAAAGCTTTTGCCGTTCTCGCCTTTTCGGCCTCATGGCGCTCCCAGACGGCCCTGAAGGTCCCCAAGATCCCCCCAAGACTGCCCAAGAGCCCTCCAAGAGGGCTCCAACACAGCCTGTGAAGGCCCCACGACGGCCCAAGAGGCGCCCAAGAGGACCCGAACGAGCCTGTCGAGCCCTCGACCCCGAGGGGCCTCACGGAGGACCCGAGGGGCCCCGCAGAGGCCCCCAAGAGGCCCCCAAGAGGCCCCGAAGAAGCCCCCAAGAGGCTCCCAAGAGGCCCCCAAACTGCCCCCAAAAGGCCCTCGAGAGTGCTCCGAAGAGACCCCAAAAAATATCCCTGAGAACTCTGACCCACAACCCACGCACGGCGGCGGGATGGGCCGAAGGCCACCAAATTCGCGGATTATGAGTACCCCAGCGTGAGGGGAAACGGACAGCGGATTACCCCCCGCAGAGGGACAGTGGACGTGCGGAAGGAAGCATTTATATCGCGGGGGCCGGGCGGCGCGCGCAATCTTGGGACACCGCCCTGGCCGGCGGCACAGCAATTTGCAACCCGCCCTGCCGGCAGGCAGAATTCGTATCGCGCCGGGCCAGGCGGCGCGCGGCAGAGTTGGGATGCTGACCTGCGCGGCGGCGCAACAAATTGTAGGCTGCCCTGCCGGCAGGGGAGACAGAGAGATGGTGCATGTGTGCACGTGTATGTATATATATATACACATACATACATACATACATACATACATACATACATGCATGCCATGCATGCATGCATGCATGCATGCATGCATGCATGCATACATACATACATACATACATACATACATACATGCATGCATGCATACAGACATACAGACATACAGGCATACATGCATGCATGCATGCATGCATGCATACATACATACATAAGTACGTACGTACGTACGTACATACAGGCAGACAGACTGACAGACAGACAGACAGACAGACATCTATATGTATATATACATACATACGTACATACATACATGCATACATACATACATGCATGCATGCATGCACATACGTGCAGGCAGACTGAGAGACAGACAGACAGACAGACATGCGCAAAGACGTTACATACATACGTTGCATACATGCATACATGCATACATGTATACGTGCATGCATGCATGCATGCATGCATGCAGTCACTCATACATACAGGCATGCATGCATGCATTCATGCATACCTACCTACCTAGATGCATGCATGCATGCAAGCATACATACATACATACATGCATACATGCATGCATGCAGACAGACAGACAGACAGACAGGCAGACAGACAGGCAGACAGACATACATGTACATGCACATGCATACTCATATTCCACTTCCTAAATTTTTACAAGCCAAGGCGGGGGGATAACCCGTCACCCCCCCAAAAAAAAACCGGATTCCCGGGATCTGGGGTTTGTGGGACCTTCCGGACGGGCCTCGAAGCGGCCCCCAGGGCCTCGCAGGGCGTGGCGCGCTCCCGAAACGACCCCAGAGAGCCCCAATACGGTCCACGACGACCCCCAAGAAGCCGTCATACCCCCAAAGATTGTCCCGAAACGTCCCAAGAGGCCTCCAAGAGCACTCCCAAGAAGGCCCCAAGAGGCAAAAATCTTTGATTTTCTGTAGGTGTTTGGTTTATTTTGGGGTTCTCCTCTTTTCGGCTTCCCGACGCTCCAAGACGGCGGTCTTCTGGGCGTCCGAAGCCGCCTGGGAGGCTCCAAAATCGCCCCACAACCATCCGAAAAGGCTTCCAGGCAGTCCAAGAGAGACCCCAAAACGGCACAACAGGGGTCCAAGATGGCCCTCAGAGAGCCCCATGGCGGCCCAAGATGGCCCCAAGACACCCTCCGAAGCATTCCAAATTGGAACCCGGTCGTTCAGGGAGACCGCGGTTGGAGGCAGGGTGGCCCGAGGAAGCCCCCAGACGCCCCCAGAACACGCCCAGGAGGCCTCCAGAAGGCCTTAAGAAAGCCTGAAACAACGTTTGTGAGGCCCCCAGAGGATCTCCAAGGAGGAGCCTCCGCAAAAAGAGCTGAGGAGGATGGGGAGAATGCGCAGGGCATGGCGAAAATGAGGAAAAAGAAGCATGGAGGAAAGATTACGAATATTATTATAGCGGCGATGCCGGAAAAGGCAACAAGAAGTTATCGCTAAACTGTCGACTTGACCTTCCTGCTAGTCCGCCTGCACACCAAACTTCACGGACCAAGGTGCATGGCGCGAAGCGCCACTGCAGTCTTTGATATTTGTAATATATATATATATACACATATATATACACATGTGTATGTATACATGTGTGTACGTGGGGGGGAAGAGAGAGAGAGAGAGATGCAGATGTATGTATGTATGTATGTATGCATGTAAATATGTAAGTATGTATGTATGTATGTATGTATATATGTATGCATGTATGTATGTATGTATGTATTTATGTATGTATGTATGTATGTATGTATGTATGTATGTATGTATGTATGTATGTATGTGTGTATGTGTGTATGTGTAGGTATGTATGTATGTATGTATGTATGTAGGTATGTATGTATGTATGTATAAAAGTATGTATGTATGTATGTATGTATGTATGTATGTATGTATGTATGTATGTATGTATGTATGTTTGTGTGTATGTATGTATGTATGTATGTATGTATGTATGTATGTATGTATGTATGTGTGTGTATGTATGTATGTATGCATGTATGTATGTATGTATGTATGTATGTATGTATGTGTGTGTATGTGTGTATGTGTATGTATGTGTGTGTGCACTTACACATACATGTATGTATGTGCGTATATATGTATGTGGATGTACACATATGTCTAAACCAATAACAGATCAAAGCACTTATATATATATATATACAAAACACAAACATGTACATATACATATGCAGATATAATCACGCACACATTGATACGCATATGGACACCGCACCCAGCCGGGCGGAACGCGGCAGCATCTGCACGCCGCCCGGCCCGGCCCGGCGGCGGCGCAGCAGAACGAGGCCGAGCTTCCGGAGGGGGCAGGGCGGGGCGAGGAAGGGACGACGACGACGAGGAGAAGGACGAAGAGGGGAGAAAACAACGACGACGACAAGGAGAAGGGACGAGGAAGGGACGACGACGACGAGGAGCAGGAAAACAACGACGACGACAAGGAGAACGGACGACAAGGGGCGAGGAAGGGACGACGACGACAAGGAGAAGGACAACGACGACAGGGGCGAAAACTGCGCTCGTTACATCTTGCGTCCTGCAGCAACTTAATGTCCTGCCAGGCGGAGGTGGCCATGGAGGCGCAGCCTCCGCAGCGGAGACCTAGGGGACGAAGCAGGGCGGCACGGGCCTCGCCCAGCCAGCACCCCAGGAGGAGGGAGGAACGACAGGGGGAGGAGGAGACGACACGACCGACGAGGAGAAGGACGAGGAGGAGGACGGAGGGGGCGACGAAACATGCACACTGCAAGCGCACATCGCGATCCGCGCCCGCTTTACTGTTCAAGCGACACGAGCTGCAAAGTGACAAGCCGGCACTGTGACAGGTTCGTTCACTCAACCGCGATCGGAACGCGGAGCAAACAAATACTCACCACACAAGCCGAAGACACCCCTCAAGCCGACCTGCGGTCAGGCACGCTCGTGCACTGAACCGAGGCTTCCGAACACGACGACATGCTATGCCCAGCCCAGGGAGGCTGCGTGGCGGCTGGTTACAGATTGTGAGAACAGGGCGCCACAGGAGGAGGAGGAGGAGGAGGAGACGAGCGTACCCAGAGGTCTTCGTCCCACCTAAGCCAGCCGTCCTGCCTAAGGAGGAGGAGGCGAAGGAGGAGGAAGAGGAAGAGGAGGAACCGTAGCAGATTCGGCTCAAGTCTGAAACCCGCGCCACGGGGCGTCGAGCTTGTGGTTGCCGCCGCTGTGCGACAAAAACCGAGAGAGGCGCCCGACGCATTCGGGGGGAACCCGAGAAGACCAGGCCGACGACCAGGACCGCCCGGACCAGATGCATGGGCCAGGACCAACCCAACGGGAGCAACGTCCGGACGGGGACCACTGCATCCGAAGCCGAGATAAAGGGGGGCCCTCACACGAGTCGAGACCCAAGCAGCCCGCGGCGATGTCGGGCAGAGGGACACGTCCTGCAGAATCCTGCAGAACCTCTGGCAAGCCGACCCTGCAGAGGCAATCTTCGGCGCCACCCGCGGAAATACACGCGCCGCCAGCCCGCGCATCCACAGGGGTTCATGGCAGAAGGCCCCAGAAACAACTAAAAAAACAGAGAAATGTCTGCTGTCAACCATCGGCTTGAGCTGCCCCAATTTCACGGCAACGAAAACGATCCCGACCTGGGTTCGGACCTCACAGGTCCGCCGACAAGAAGCCACGCTCCCCTGGGCAAGGTCTCTTCAAACATCCGCGCAGCCATACAGCCGCCCCACACGGGCCCGATCTGCGTAGAGCCCCATGAGGACAAACTTCAGCTGCAAGACTGACTGGCCTCACTCGACGGTCTAAGAAGATTGCTGCATGCAGGGACATGCCATTTCTCATCGCCCTCCGCGACGAGGTCAAACAGGGGGGACGGGCCTGCTCGAGACGGCGGGCAAGGAAACATTTCCTCAGGAGCATGGGCGATGTGGCCCAGCGCGGCTCGCTGGGCAGCTCTCTCGGGCTTCGGCGGCTGCTGGCTCTTCGCATACCCGCACGCCGACCTCGGCGAGTCGACGCAGTCATGAGCCCAGTCGGCAGTCTTGGCACTGCCCGCGCGGCGCCTAAAACACAGACTGGCAGCATGACGCAGCGGCAGCAGTGGCGCCCCCTCGGCGCGGCAGCGGCGGCAGCGGAGACACGTCACGCTGACGGGCAGCTGCATCAGGGGCCTGCGGCGGAGGGCGTGCATCGCCAGGAGAATCACCACCGGGCTCCTCCTCCTCCTCCTCCTCCTCCGCCTCCTCCTCCTCCTCCTCCTCCTCCTCCTCCTCCTCCTCCGCCTCCTCCTCCTCCTCCTCCTCCTCCTCCTCCTCCTCCTCCTCCTCCTCCTCCTTCCACCGGGATGGCGAAGCCCGGGCGGGGGCCTGAACTGGCCGGCAGGGGCGGCCCTCCCCGCACCGCCGGCCGCCTGTCCAACCATCCTCGCCGCCGCCCTCGCCCTTTCTTGGCCTGGCCCTTGGCCTTGGCGGCGGTTGCGGCGGCGCGTTCCTCACGAGCCCTCCTTCTCTCCTGCAGGACCGCGCGCTCCCTGGGCACATTCCTGGCGGACCTGGGCCAGGAGGAACGGGCGCACGCGGCAGTTGCCGCGCGCCTCCGCACGAGCGGGGTCGGCCGTGCCAGCGAGGCGTTCACGATAGCTTGTCCTCCACGATCTGCAGGAAGCGTCCGAGAAGTTCCAAACTGGCCATCTCCGTCACGTTCACTTGGTCAAAAAAGCAGCATTATCTTATCCAGGGCTACGCATATGCCCAAATGCTCCTACCGCACTCGCCGGTGAGGCGGCAGTCTGACTTCCTCTGGTGGTGTCCAGCCACTGGGCTGCCACCGTTCGCTGCCAGGAAGTGACAAACCCACTCGATGGCGCGAGGCCCCCTCACGGGCCAGTCGGCCCAGGGCGTCTCTGTCACAAGCGCCAACGAGCCGCTGAAAGGCCGATGCCTCTTGCTCATCTTATCCACCAACATGGGATGCACCCCGAGGTCCGCAAGAGGTGCGGGCTGGGCCACTTCACCGGGCAGCGCGGCCGCGGCGGCAGAGGCGGCTGCACCAGCGAAGGCAGGGCCGCGTCCGCTGCAGCGTCACCGAGCGGCGCGGCCACCACAGCGCCTGGCGGTGGGGCCACGGGGACGGCAAGCGCGGCCGCCGGCAGCCCGACGAGGCCTCCGCTGGCCCCAGCCCTGGGCGCCACGGCGCCGCCGCCAGGCCCCAGCACAACGTCCAAAGCGGCCAGGCCGCCTCCGACCCCAGCGGCTGCGGGCGGCCCGCCCGCTGCCGTCGAAGGGCCCCTGCGGGCGCTGCGGCGGCAGCTGCTGGCGCCTGCGCGGGCACGCCAAGCACGCCCGGCCCTGTGGGCAGGGCGCGCGAGCGCTCGCCCATACTGGGGGCGCGGGGCGTCCCCGAGGCCGCCTGGCCGCAGCGGAACGCCGCCGCGTCGCGGGCCGCGCCGAGGGCCGCCGCCAGAGGCACTGGCCGGAAGCGGTACACGCGAGCGCCCAGACCCCCCGCGCCACCGGGCGGTGGCCCGCCCTGGGCGCCCCCACCACGCCCCGGCGTCGCCCCTGGGGCCGAGGTCCTCCTCGTAGTAGTCGCCGTCGGGCGTGTAGCCACTCAGCACCCCGCCAAGCCGGCCGCGCGGCAAGTAGACGCAGACTTTCTCGTGCCAGAACGGTGATCCGGCAACCCCGAAGCGCGCCGAATAGAAGTCGCCCTCTTCGAGACCAGCCTGCACAAGACCGTTCACAGCCAGCGCCGCCATCACGGTGCCCGCCTAGCACGCCCCTGCCTCAAATGCTCGTGCGCCGCTGCCCGCAGCTCGGACTCCCCGTCGAACCTCGCGATAGCCTCGGCCACAGTGAACCCCCTCAGCGCCAGTTGTGACGCC
>CAUYUJ010001519.1:17500-100306 GCA_963575745.1 Prorocentrum cordatum | reverse complement strand
AACATACAGGATTCCCCGGAGTTGGGTTTTCGCTTGGGTTTTTTATTCCAAAATGATGCTCTCGCTGAGGCGCGGGCTTCATGTTCGGGCTTCCGCTCGTTCCGAATCGTGCTCCCGCTGCAGCGTTGGCCTCATTTACGTGCTTCCGCTCGTTCCGAATCGTGCTCCCGCTGCAGCGCTGGCCTCATTTCCCGTGCCATGCCACGGCATGCAATGCAATGCTAGGTTGCGTTCCGCTGCGCGATGCCATGCCTTCAGCTGCAGCTGTCATATCCGGTGCTTATGTGCCACGTCATGCTATGCCATGCTACGCTTTGATCTTCAAGCCATTCTATGCAATGTTATGTTCGGGGCCGCTGTGCCCGTTGTGCGATGCCATGCTTTGCGTTGCAAAGCTTTGTGGTGCAATTCTTCACTACGCCACGCCACGCCACGCCATGCTGTGACATACTACGCTTTGAGGTGCTCTTCTACGCCATGACATGCCGTGCTCTACAATGCATCGCGTACCCTTTCGGGATCATCGCCCTGCTCGACATCCAACTGTGCGAGTAGAGAGAAAATCTACGCCATGGTAAGGGATAAGAGGGAGGGGTAGGATGTCAGATATGACGCGAGCGCACCTAGCTTGCCCCCTCCCCCTCCCCCTCTTCCTCCTCCTCCTCCTCCTCCTCGTCCTCGTTCTCCTCCTCCTCCTCCTCGTCCTCGTTCTCCTCCTCCTCCTCCTCCTCCTCCTCGTACTTCTCCGCCTCCTCCTCCTCGTTCTCCTCCTCCTCCTCCTCCTCCACGTTATCCTCCTCCTCCTCATCCTCCTCCTCCTCCTCCTCCTCCTTATGCTCGTCCTCCTCCTCCTCCTCCTTCTCCTCCTCCTCCTCCTCCTCCTCCTCCTCCTCCTCCTCCCGAACCGAACATCACTCGCGATGGACCGGCGGACGCTGGGGGCAGCCAGGGCACCCTCGGGTCGTGACACAGCCACGACGGCCAAGGCGTGGCACATTTCGGCCCCTGCGAGGCCTGGCAGAGAGCTCCAGGACGATGGAGGAGCCACTCGGAGTGAGACGCAACCCAGGGAGGGGCCCAGTCTTCTGCGACGAGCTCTTCCTCCCTCGCGACTGACTGACCCAGGGAGGCCCCCGCCATGCCAGGGCAGGGCGAGGGCGAGGTCTTGGGCCGCCGCAGCGCAACTCCTTCGGTGGCAACTCGCGGGCACCTCCCATGCCATCTTGTCGGCTCGTGCGAACCGACGCTAAATAGACGCTAATCAATGCTAAATCGACGGGATCCCGACGCTACATCGGCGCTATCTCATCGACTCCCAGACGCTGATCGACGCTGAAGACGGAAGCAGCAGGGCACGCCAGGCTCCCGCCATGCAAGGGCAGGGCGAGCTTGACACACTGTGCACCGCTGTGGAGAGGAAGAGAGCCTGGCGGGAAGTCGCGCCCCCCCGGAGGCGGAGGAGGAGGAGGAGGAGGAGGAGGAAGGGGAGGAGAAGGAGGAGGAGGAGGAGGAGGAGGAGGAGGAGGAAGAAGAGTAGGGAGCAGGGAGGGGGCAGGCACACTGCACGAGGTCTTGGGCCGTCAGCACCGCCCACAGACCTTGCGCCACACCGCCGCCGCAGCGAGACCCGCACTCTGCAAGTGCCCGAGCCGCCCTGCCGGTCGCCCGCGGCCCGGGCGATGCTTGGGGGGCGCCCCCTGGCGCGGGAGCGCTCCCCCACGGTGATAGGGGCTAAGACTCCCTGACTGGCGAAAATGAGGAAAATGAAGCATGGAGGAAGGATAACGAATAACACTATTGTAGCGGCGATGCCGGAAAAGGAGTTATCGCCTTAATTGTCGGCTTGACCTTTCTGCTAGTCCGCCTGCATACCAAGCTTCAAGGACCAAGGTGCATGGCGCTAAGCGCCACTGCAGTCTTGTATATATATATATATATGTTTCCGTATTTGAAAACATTATTGAAATCAGCGGGCGGGCGGCGCAGACGGCGGTTCCCCGCCGCGGTGCAGACTTCAAGGTTCGGGGCCGGATACCCCGTCGGCGCCCGCGAAGGCGGCGCGCAGCCAGAGATTGACGAAGTCTGCAGCGCCGCCTTCCGCGCGCGCGCGCAGCGGCAGCGTGGGCACCAACGCGCACGCACCGCAGCGGCGGCGTGGCACACATCCACTCAGGGTCCAGTTCCAATCGCATCTCCTGCTCGGTCCACGCGCCTGGCGCAGCTGCCCAGTTCCCTCCTCATCCTCCTCCCTCTCCTCCTCCTCATCCTCCTCATCCTCTTACACCCCCTCCTCCTCACCTCCTCCTCCCCTCCTCCTCCTCCTCCCCCTCCTCCTCCCCCCTCCTTCTCCTCCCCATCCTCCTCCTCCTCCTCCTCCTCCTCCTCCTCCTCCTCCTCCTCCTCTTCCTCCTCCTCCTCTTCCTCCTCCTCCTCTTCCTCCTCCTCCTCCTCCCCCCTCGCCTCTCTTTCCTCCTCCCTTATGCGTTTCATCTGACCCTCATCCTTTTCCTTCTCCTCCTCCTCCTCTTTGCTCTTCTTTTCCTTCGTTTCTTCTTCCGCACATGCGTGGTCATCATCTTCGCCGCTATCATCAAAATATCCGTCTCCTCCCCATAACAGGGCTTCATCATCCGCAACATCGTTTTCATCATCGCCGCCGTCGTCGTCGGCCTCATCAGCCTCAGCATCAGCAGCAGCATCAGCATCCGCTTCCTCCTCCTCCTCCTCCTCCTCCTCCTCCTCATCATCATCATCATCATCATCATCCCCATCACCATCCTCATCATCATCATCCTCATCCTCATCCTCATCCTCAGTATCATCATCAGCAGCATCAGCATCAACATCATCATCATCATCGTCATCAACACCACCATCACTATTATTGATATCAGCATTGCCATTATATGCATCTCCATTACCATCATGAACATAGCCAGCAACAACATCATCATCATCAACAACATCAACATCATCATCATCATCATCATCATCATCATAATCATAATCATCATCATCATCAGTACCATCACCATCACAAGCATCAGCATCAGCATCAACATCATCATCATTACCATCCTCATCGTCAACACCAACATCGTCATCGTCATCGTCATCATGATCAACATCACCACCATCATCGTCGTAACCATCATCATCATCGCCATCACCATCATTATCATCAGCAGCATCGTACTCGTTTCATCATCCCATCTCATCATCGCCAAAGTCATCGTCATCGTCATCGCCATCGCCATCATCACAACAACCACAATAATGACCTGGCCCCTTCAGCGCGCGTTGACAGCACATCGCCGCCTTGTGCAGCCCTCGGCATTATTATCGTCGTCGCCACCATTAGTCCATCCTCCTCCTGAGCATCATCATCGGCATCCTCACCATCATCCTCACCGTCAGTCTCATTTTCCGCCTCAGCATTCGCGTGTTCGTCATGCTGATCCTCATCACCCGCCCCATCCTCGGCATCGGCATCATTGCCATCGTCGTCACCGTCGTGTCAGCATCATCATCTTTGTATTCCTCCCCCGCTCGCCCCTCCCCGCTCCGCCCCAGGTGGGAATGAGGCCGAGGACCAAGATCAAGACCCGAGATGCTTCGCCAGTGTCCGGAAAGGTGCTGGGAAGATGAGGAAGAGGAAGAGTTGGAGGACGAGGGGGAGGAGGACGAGGAGGGAAACGAGAAGGAGCTCGAGTAGGAGGAGGAAGAGGAGGAGGAGGAAAAGGAGGAGGGAGGAGGTCCGGGGAAGGGCCAGGTTGCAATGCACCCTTCTGCTCCAAGTCCCCTCCGCACACGTCCAGCCATCGTCTTCACTATCGGAAGCGCCACCTGAAAAGCGGGCGCCCCAAGCGCTTGCCATTCAAGAGAGGGCCCCGTTTTTTAACATAACTGGTTTCCAGCCTTCTTGCGATCACATCGCGCAAGACAGTGCGAACACGTATGGTCATAAAGCAATTTCGGTGGCGGAGCAACGAGAGCTCCGTCTTGGAGGCAAGAAGCGTCGGTGCAAGCGCTGTGCATCATTAGGAGTCCTTATCATTATGACGAGAGCCCGCCTTCCAACCGTATACATGCTGTAGGCTTTGTTAAGAGGAATGCGCGCACCGCCAAGGCGAGAACTGCATGTTGAAGTCTTGGAAAGAGCGCTTTCTGCCGCTGCTGGCAAAGGGGGGTGTTCAACCGCCGCCCCTTCGACAAAAAACAAGGGCGGGCGCAAAATGAGTCGTGGAGGTCCAGAGACCCACCTCCCGGCAACGACGACGAGGGTTCGACGGCGACGACGGCCACGACGACCACGACGACCACGACGCACGACGACCTCGACGACAACGACGACGACGACGCACGACGCACGACGATCACGACGATCATGACGACGCCGACGCCGACGCCGCCGACAACGCCGACGAGGACGACAACGACGCCTAGGACGACGACGGCGGCGAAGACGACGAAAACGACGACGACTACAACGAGGACGCTCACGACGACGACCAAGTCCTTGTGGGATGACATTGAACGTGGTTGGAGCCCTAGTAGGATATTATTCAACATGGATCGGTCTCGCATCGGTTCTGGATCTAGCCTCACTGGAACTCTATAAAAGATGGATGGGTCCTTGCTACGTTCCCACTAGAGACTAAAACTGCGTCTAAATCGTTCAAGACTGTCTATGCATGCTGCATCGAGCTAATGTAGAATCCCGTCAGACTTGGACCCAGCCTTGGTGCGATCTCATTAGAGTTGGGCCGAGCCGCGTAGGATTCTATCAGGGCTGAACCGAGCCTGAATTGGATTCTATCAGAGCTGGATCCAGTCTGAGCTCGATTGTGTCAGAACTGAGCTGGGTTGAGCCCTTGTAGGATTCCATCAGAGCTGGGTCAAACCCTACAGTAGTATAGTTCGAACGGAACTTGATCGTTCCTATACGGATGTTTCTAAAGTTGGATAAAGCTCTAACAGGATTATGTTACACGTGCGTCGGGCCTCAGTAGGGTCCTATCACAGCTGGATGCAAACTTTTAAGAATTCTTCAATAGTTAGATCCAGCCTCAGTGGATGCTGTTCGTGATGGGCCGATCCCTAGTGATATTTTTTCAGAGCTGGACTCAAGCCTAGTAGGATTGTATTAAGGCTGACTAGAGCACGGGTGCGATTCTATTGGAGCTAGAACTGACCCTGATAGGATTGTAGCCTAACTGGGCTCCGCCTTGGTAGGACCGTGCCAGAGCGCGATCCAGCAGCGTTGGCTTCAGCCCTAGCAGGATCCCTTTTCAAGCTGGTTCGAGGTGCTGCAGGGCTGCATGTGAGTTCTTTACCGAACCCTGGAAGTATGGTTGGAGGGCTGGATCCAGCCTCCGTAAAGGGGGTTTCTGATAGAGCTGGATCGAGCTCAAGTCGGTGTCTGGGCCTCGCCCCGCCTCGCCTCGCCTCGTCCCTCCTCGGGAGGCAGGAGGGGGAGGAGGGGGAGGAGGAGGAGGAGGAGGAGGAGGAGGAGGAGGAGGAAGGAGGAGGAGGAGGTGGAGGAGGAGGAGGAGGAGGAGGAGGATGAGGCTGAGAGGGCTGGATCCACCCTTCGTAGCAGTCTGTCAGAGCCGGCGCCTGGCGCAGGCGCAGCCGCGCCACCGCCCACGTCGTCGGCGCCGTCGTCATCGTCGTCGTCGTTGCCCAGGCAGGATAGGGGGGGTCGTGGACCGCGGATAACTTTCCAGAGGGGGCCCCCCCCCGGGCCCTTAACGTGTGTGTGTGTGTGTGTGTGTGTGTGTGTGTGGGTGGGGTGGGTGGGTGGGTGGGTGGGTGGGTGGGGGGGGGGGGGGGGGCGGGAGGGGGCGGAGAGGGGGAGGGGGGGTGGTCCTGGTTCCTGACGCCACCGTGTAGAAATTGTTTAGGCCAGCGGCGTGGATCGCGCCCCCCCGAATCGTGCCAGTTTTTGTTTTGCGCTTGAATGGTGGGCGCGTTCGAGACGAACGTGCGCGGCGCTACGGCGAGAGCCCCATTTTGAAAACGGCATACCGTCAACTTGAAGCAGCGCGGCGATGCAGCCTCGTGCGAAACGCGCGCCCCCCTCTGGCCCCCCCTGGCCACTGCCGCCGTCCCGGCGCGAACATCATGGGCGCCGCCACCAGGGATCGGCGATTCCACTCCTGGGAGTGCCGCGAAAGTGCTGCGGCGCAGCCTCGCCATATCGCTGCCCCGCAGCGGCCGTGCCTCGGGCCGCCCCCGGGCAGGGCGCGCTCGGGGTCCAAGTTGGCGCAGATGGGCCCGCGCCGCGCGGGCGAGCGCGCGCGCCCTCCTCCGTTTGGAAACGGCCCGACTACTACTTCAACGACGCCGCAGTCGGCAACGTGGAGACGTGGTTTCTCGTGCGTTGTGGTTTCCGATTGGTCCTGCATTTGCGGTGTGGTTCGCGTTTTGCGCGCAGTTGGTCCGACAGGGCGGGTTGCCGCCGCTCTTGGTCGCCCCAACCTGAACCTTCATGGAAGCGAGATCGGGCTGCGCATCGGCCAAGAAGCGCAGCGCCCGGTCGCCCCAACAGGGCCCATGGCAAGGGTCGAGACTCCAATGGCAGCGCCCGCGGCAAGGGTCGAGAATACAATATGGCGTTTCGAGATGCATCGGAGGGCGGCAAGAGCAGCCAGCCGAGCACCGAGGAGCCCGAGGAGAAGGAGAAGGAGAAGGAGCCGCGCGAGAAGGAATGGCTGCCGACGAGAACCGCTCGGCCACAGACAGTCTTCACATCAGGCCGGCACTGCCCCAAGCGGCGCTCCGACATCCCCACTTGAGGGCGCCCCCGGCTGTGACGGCATCGAGTTCGGAGGCGGAGGTTTACAGGAAGCAAGTGTCTGCTTCGCTGGAAGCCCTGGATACGTGATTCTCAACCGGCCACGCGGAGGAGGACTGCCAAGATGCCGTTCTCAAGTTCGCAACAACGCTGACCATGCTGCCCAGTGTTTGAGGCTCCCCAAGCAGCATGAGGCCCAGGAGAGAGGGGGGGGGGTGCGCCAGCGCTCGGCGGATATGTTGACGATCTACAATCGCGCAGGTCACTTAGACACCGCCCGCATGGACAGGACGGCCGGCGAAATCATGGAGATGATGGAGGCAGATGGGGAGGCTGCGACGGCGGCCAAGACCGCGCCAGCTGCAGCGCCCAGGCACGGCGCCGTCGCGCCCATTGGGGCGGCGCTTCTCGTGGCGCAGCGGCCCCCACTGCGCCAGGACAGAATGTTCCGATGACAGCATGTAGTGATTTGGCGGCTCACCGTGCTCAGATCGCTGCCGCGAAGGCCCAGGGCGGCCCCTCAACGTGTGCCCAGGCGCAGGCCCACTGCAGGGAACCCAGCACGGACTCACGCGGGGCCCAAGGAGGCCCGGGACTGCGATCCTGATTCGGAGGGCAGGATTCGTAAGGCTTTGGAGGAGTCGGGGGGCCCCTGGGTCCTCACCCCTCCTCCTCCTCCTCCTCCTCCTCCTGCTCCTCCTCTTCCTCCTCCTCTTCCTCATCGTTCTCCATTCCTTTTTCTTGTAAGTAATTATTCCTTGTCGCACCCCGAGGCTGGTCGAAAGGGCGGGCCTGGCGTTTCGCTTGAGACTCCTTCACCATTTACGACCCAGAAGCGTAAGCATTGAAAACAGCTCCGCAGAAAGATGTCGGACGGTTTTCCACATGCGGCTCTCGCCTTTGCGTCGCGGGTACTCGCGTTAAGCAGTGGCAACATTTTCATGGTTTTGGGGCGGGTCCTTGTCAAAATGTGGTTCTCGCTTCAGCGCCTCGTACATTCGTCTCAGAGTTTACAAGAGATTCACGGATTCAGGGCGTGTCGTTTTCAATATGTGGTTCTCGTCTTGGCGCGCGGCCATATTCGTTGTAAGAGTTGTTGGTAAGGAACAGGGGAGGAGGAGGAGAAGGAAGAGGATCAGGAGGGGGAAGACGATCAGGAGGATCAGGAGGATCAGGAGGAGGAGGAGGAGGAGGAGGAGGAGGAGGAGGAGGAGGAGGAGGAGGAGGAGGGGGAGGAGGGGAGGAGGAGAGAGGTGCCGCGGGATGCTCGGAAGAGCCTCGTGGTGCCGGCCGACGCCGCGGGCGACGCGCCGCCGGTGCCCCCGCGGCGCAAGCAGCGGGCTGCCCGCGGGGCGAGCGAGGGTCCGCGGGGGTGCGCCGAAAGCGCCCTTCGGCGGCCCTTCGGCGGCCCTTCGGCGAACGCAGCCCTCGTTGGCTTTCGGCGGCCCTTCGGCGGCGGCGTCCGAAGAGTCCGCCGCGCCTCCAGGGGGGGGAGGGAGAGGCCTCATGGGGGCCTCGCTGAGGGGTTGGCCCAGGTCCCAAGTGCAGAGGCAGGGGGTCCTGTGGGGGATCATTCCTCCTCCTTCCTTCCTTCATCCCTCCTCCTCCTCCTTCCTCTCCTCCTTCCTCTCCTCCTCCTCCTCCTCCTCATCCTCCTCATCCTACCTCTACGTGCAACCAGGACGCTGAAGGAACGACCGCCTTGGGTTAGGTGTTTCCTCGCGAGCTTGCCCTCGCAGGTTGACTGGAGACGAGCCGTCAAGCCGCAGGGAAGAGCGAGGGGAAGAGTGAGGAGTGGCTCTACAGACATGCCTGCTCGCCTCCACATCCTCCTCCTCCCCACCCCTCCCCTATCCCTCTCCCCCTTCCCCTCCCCCTCCCTCCTCCCCCCGATCCCCCCATCTCCTCCTCCCCCTCGCCCGGACGCGCTCCACAACCCTGCGCCCGTGAAGCGAGCTCCTGCGAAATGTGCCCGTCGGGCCGTGCCTCGAGCCCCTGCTGCGGAGGCCGCAGAGTTGCACAGAGGAGGCCCTCCCGGATACGGCGGCTCGACTCAATGCCGAGTTGCCTGCGGCTGTGATGCCGCGGTGCGCTGTTTGAGTCGCGCAAGGGGCCTTTTACTTCTCACCGCCCTGTGAAGCGGTCGGCTGGCCGCCACGAGTGGCAGGAGGGGCGTCTCGGGCGCCAGTGCAAGCACGGCTTCCAGATCGCCCTCGAGGGGAACGAAGTTGAGGCCTTGGGATACTCTGAGGCCCCTTGAGCTCTTCGCCAACGCCGTCTGTCGTCGCGCCGGTGTCCATGAGCTCATGCGATCCACTCCAGAGCTCCACGTCGAGTTCGCTCCAAGCGGACTCCCGCGCAGTTGCGGCGTGCTCTGTGCGGTTGCTGTGTTCGGGGCTCGGAGGTGTGGCAGGAATCCATCGGGGCCTCGCCGCCCCCTGGCCAGAAAGGGGCCCCGGGTGCTCCGGAAGTATATCGCAGGGCCCGGGGCCTCGCAGCCTGCGCGCGGCGATCTCCCGACCAGTCTGATGCCATGCGCTCTCTCGGCAGCAGGCCTCGTCCGAGACTCCAGGTGGGAGCGCAGACTCCTGTCCTGCACGAGCAGTAGACCTGATCCAGTTCTGCTCACGAGGGCAGCGCCTCGGTGCGCACGCGTGTGGGGCTTCGCGAACGCCTGGGCGAAGGAAGACGATTGGACCACCAGGTCGGCTCTGCCCCGCAGTGCGGGGGGTGGTGGCTGCTCGTTGCGGAGCCAATGGAGCAATCAGTCCCGTACGGTGGGAGCGTTCGTCCAGGAATGTGCCCTGGAGGCTGCAGACCCTGGATGATTCCATCCCTTCTCTGATGAGGGCGGTGGCGACGTCCGTGGCGGACCCACGACTGGCTGGCCACTGTCTTTTCCGACCCTGGATCCCTCGTCTCGTGGCTCCCTCTCCGGTGCCCATCGCGGTGCTCGGCGCAGAAGGCATGGCGAGGTCCGTGCCCGAGGAGGCTACAGGGCCTCTCGCACGCGGCGGGGCGGGACAGGGCCGTCGCGCCACACGCCCTCGCTCACCGCGCTGCTCTGCCCCGCGGTGCGGGGGGGGGGGGGGGGGGGGGGGCCCCCCCGCGCTGCGGGCCTGGGGCGGAGGAGGCCCAGGCCCAGGTCGGGCACGTCCCTCTGCAGGAGGGAGGTGCAAAGACGGTCAAAGAAGCTCGTCTGGGGGCGATGTCTCTTTCGACCAGGTTTGCGCATCATTGCTTGGCTACGTGTCGCTTGTCCTCCAAGAGCCGCCTGTAGGGGGTCACGGCCGACCCCAGCCCAGGCGGAGGAGGCCCAGAGTTTTGGGGGCAGGGCGCCCTGCCACGTTGCCCCTGGCGGAGCTCGTCACCCTCTGCCGGGGAGGCAGCAGCCGCCCTCCTCCTGAGGGGCGCCACCCCCGCCCAGCTGCAGCTTCGGCTCGCGGGCCTCTTGCCGCTCTTGCCCTCGGCGCTGTCCTGGCCTCATCCCCCGTCTCCCCCGTCCTCCCCCGCGTCCCCCGCTCCTCCTCCCCCCCTCCTCCTGCGTGCGCCGTCTGGCGTGCGCGGCACACCCCTCCGCTACGGCTTCGAGCACGCACGGGATCGCCGCGTCCTCGGCGCCCGCTTCCGCCACGAGGGCTTCGACAGCTCCATGGCAGACGCCGGGGCCCTCGTCGCCAATGAAGAGGCGCCTCGAGGGCCACGGCCGCAGCTGTGACCGCGACGGCTGGCCCCGTGGATCTCCTCCTCCTCCTCCTCCTCCTCCTCCTCCGACTCCCACCCGATTCCGTTTCTCGCCCCTCTTCTTCATCCTGATCCCCCTCTTTCTCCTCCTCCTCCTCCTCCTCCTCCTCCTCCTCCTCCTCCTCCTCCTCCTCCTCCCCCTTCTGCCATCTCCTTCCCCTCCTCCTCCTCCTCCTCCTCCTCCTCCTCCTCCTCCTCCTCCTCCTCCTCCTCCTCCTCCTCACTACCTGCAGTGCCGTGGTGCGTGGTATATAATGTGCGTGTGCGTCCCCTCGCGCACCATCGACCATGCGTGCCCTCTTCGCCGACTCGGCCCCGGTTCGGCGGAGGACTGCGCCGCAGATCCTTAGGGCGAAAGTGGTCTCCCCAGGACCGTTGCCCGCATTGCGACCCTGCACGGCACGTGCAACCTCATGCGGCACCGCCCCGGCCCGATGCAGCTGGGCCCCTGGCGCGCGCCGTTGCCCACCGCGTGCGGGTACCTCCGCTCTGCGGGGCATTGCAGCCACCAGGATCGGGGACCTGCGCGGGCGGCCGGGGGACGCCCGAGGATCACCGGCCCCAAGCGCCATCTTCCCGTGCAAGCCAGCGCAGTGACGCAGGGCAGGGCCCTGGGTGGCTCGCTCCGGGACATGCCCGGGCGCGCCATTTCCTCGTCCGCCTTTCTCAGAGGCGGCCTCCTGGCGCGTGTTTCTTTGTTGCTTGGGGGATGATAGCCCCCGGCCCTCCCTCCCCCCCCCATGACGTAACCCCCCCCCCCAGTGCGCTCCGGGCACTGCCGCCGTGCGCACGGCGGGGGCGAGGCGTTGCTTTATACCCCCCCCTGGCCTCTCCCCCCCCCTATGGGGCCCAGTATCGCCGAAAATCGAGAAACGCGCTCCTACAGACCGTCCCAAGCGCTACCTCACACTCGCTGGCGCTGAGGTGTCGGTAGCCTGGCGGCGCGCTTGGGCGAGCTGACCCCCTCGAGCCACAGGCGTTCTTCCTCCTCTCCTCCTCCTCCTCCTCCTCCTCCTCCTCCTCCTCCTCCTCCTCCTCCTCCTCCTCCCCCTTCTCCTCCCCCTTCTCCTCCTCCCCCTCCTCCTCCTCCTCCTCCTCCTCCTCCTCCTTTTTTCTTGGTCGAGCTCGGAGCGGTCCAGCCGCTGAAGCGTCAGTGTGCTCGGCAGTCGGCACCCCTGACTGCCGAGCGATGCAAGGGTGCAGAGGCCTCGACCTTCCCCGTGGCCGACAGCACGCGCATGAAGCGCTGCAAGGAGCATGCACTCTCGGCGCCCGTCGAGCTTTGCCTTCCTGACCAAGGTACACCCACTACATCCCCGCCCTCATCCCAACCACGTGCTCTGGCGGGCGCACGAGCCAGCATTGTAGCCGTCGATTGACGACAACAGCAGGAGCAAGGAAGAGATGAGAACGTCAAATTACATCAGGACGGGGTGGAGAAGGCAAAGGTGACTCGCCCCTGGTAGCACGCCGCCAGGACGACGAGTCACGGGCTCAAGAGCAGAAATTTGGGGGACGGGGAGGCTTGGGGTGGCGCTCAACGGTTTGTTTCGCCCGCCTTACCACTTGCGCCTCCCGTGCCCTCCCCGTCCCCTAAAGGAGCAGAACAGCACAGTCTCCCCCTTGGTCGGCCCCTCGATAGTTCAACTACTCCGCAGTAGCGCTGAGCACGAGTACGACCTTCGTACACGAGGGGCCGCCAAGGGGGAGGACGCCTTCAAGTACTCCTCCTCCACCAAATCCACTCAGCAGACTCCTCCTCCAACTTATTGTCGCCCAAGGCGACTAGACAGGCGGTAGCCTCGCGAGGCTCCTCTCAGCCTGCAGGCTGGGCAAAGCACACAGATACTGATCATCCCGCCCCTACACAATCACTCCAAAGCAAACCTATAGGTTCCTGCGAAGACTCGCCGACAAAATCATGAAGCAGCGGGCCCTTCTGAAGGCCCGCCCAATCAGAACCCCAACAGTTCGTGGAAGTTCAACATCTTGGCTATGTTGTCCATGGTATACGTGGCAGCAACGTTCGGGCCCATGATGCCGCAGCTCTATCTGATAGTCGCAATGTGTATGAATAATTATCATCTCTCTAGATTCTGTAGCGCCGAACATACAAGTGTCAATCTCAGTGTGGCCCACTCGGGCCCCAATAGTCTCGAAGTCTGGCATGAAGTTCTTCATATTGTCGTACGCCTTGCGCTCCGCTAAGACCGCCACAGGAACGCCAGCCATAGTACCTGCTTGCAGTAACCTCCACGCAGACCTCACCTGAGAATTGTCGCCAGCATAGTTCTGTCGGCGTTGGGGAGGCAATTGTCGGATACCCCAAGGTTCAGTCTGAGTACGCCCTTGATCAGGTCCAACTCCGAGCCACGTTCTCCCACTAAGATGGATTAGAATAGCACCTACATGACCTGACTGCATCCGATTAACGATCGTCCTCGTCTGCGCCTCTTGTAGTCCAACAACCGTGCCATCCTCGTCACGTTCAGAATATGTTTCAATATCAAGGCCACATGCCTGATGAAGCGCTTCTGAGAATTCTACGTCGCCCTCAGCTTGAAAAACATTAAGCAATATCATTGTACTGGGGTCGCCAGTCTCAATACGTCGAATTGCATTGGGTGCCTCACGTACTGGTAGCCATACTTCAGGGACTTTGACAGGAACCAGCCTGTCACCCTTGCCCCCCAGAAGATCTCCGTAGCGAGCCCGTTGTCTAGCCACCCTGTAATTGAATCCTTGCTGAACTTGCTTCCGCTCACGTCGTAAATCCTCCTGCCGCAGAAGTTCAGCTTCATCAGTGGAAAGAAGGTCCCCGTTGTCCAAGAGCCATGAAATACACCTATTGCCTCGTCTGCGTAAGTGCCGTAACAAGTTGGAGCGATCCCCAAAAGCTGTGCCACAAGCTCCACACTGCGTACCTCGTGCTACTAGCTGGGCTCCATCAATCGGCTGATGGTCCAAGAAGTGTTTGCGCCAGGCAGACTCCTTCGAACACACCCATCCACAAGTATAGCACACGAATTTCTTCTCCAAGTCCGTGCTGACCGCCGGCGCCAGCTGAGCGTTGAGACTTCGTTCTGCAATTTGCATTTGGGCATTCTCAAGTTCTCTATACACGTGATACTCCCATGCCGTCTTGACTTCATTCAAAAAACTCTTCGTGTTCAACCTGGCGTACTGGAACCACTGCTGCACCGTCCAAGCTGAGCGAGCTCTGTCCTTGCTGTAACTATCAAGCCATACCAAGTCATCACGAAGTAGTGAGACCCAGGATCCCCGTTCGCCAGCCAATTGGTCAAGGAGAAGCCATAGGACAACAGGAGCCTGCAAAAACATCTTCCCAAAGTACATTAGCCTCTTCTTGCGAATAATATCTCGTAGATGCAGTCTCCTCGCAGCACCTAAGACTTGTTCGTCGTTGTAGAAACTAGTAGTCTGGCGATGATGCTGCAGACCTTGTGCCAAGCGATATGTCGCGATTCGCGGTGTCTCCAACCGTTGCAAGAGTGACTCACTAAGTGCCGCCCATGTCTCGGCCAAATAAGTAAGATGCACGTTGGCCAAGGTGTCAACTAGATTCGTTTTCGCTGGCCTCGTCATACCCCCAAATTTCGAAATCATCTTCTTAACAGGCATGGCCGCTATCTTCTGCTTCTGCACAAGGTGTGCTATCCGAGGGCCCATCTCGAGACGGCGGTTGATCATCGTCCCTAAGTACTTGTACTCCTTCACCACATGCACCTGAATATCCCACCGTGTAGGTATAATCAGAAGTTCGTCTTCGTTATCAAGTCGATCCCTCAAGTCAACAGGTGCTTGCCTGCTAGGTATGATGAACATGGCTGACTTGGACTTTTTGTAGTTGACCAAAAAGCCGTGCGAGAGCATAGCCACATGGACTGCATCCGCAACTTCGCCAGCAAGTTGTATAGGATCTTGCAATGGCTCAACAGACTGCATAATCAAGGCATCGTCAACAAAGGAAATATCCGTAAGGTGGGGGTCATCTTGTGATTCCGCAGGTGCAAAGCAGCTCTGAACTCCTTCCACCCGCAGAGGCAAGCTGGCACCTAGCGGACGTAGGGCCTCGTCGATGCTCTTGAGAGGCTTGCAAAACGCTGCGTTAAAGATCGCGTCGGCCAAAGAGCTTCCTGGACGCGAGCTCCTACGCGACCTGGCAACGGTGCTTAGGGTGTTAGTGCCAAAGTGCGTATCTCGATGTCCTTCGATCAGTAGGGCCAAAAGGTGAGGATGTGCTCCAAGACCATCCAAGGCTGCTGGTTGTGATAGGATGAAAGTCAACAGGGGTAGCATCGCTATGGGCAAGTCATGATGATGTACAATGTATTCGTCGTCTCCATTTGGGTCGCCAAGCCGAGGTAGAACCATACTACGCACCACCGAATAGAAGGCTTGCACCAAGTCAATAAAATATAGAATAGCCGAGCGACCTTGGAACTGCGCCGCTTGAATAAACGAAGTTGCGATGTGAACCAGCAACGCAGGGCCTTTGGCAGGTCGACCTCCACACTGGGTGTCGCGAAGGAGTACGTCAAGATATCGCGTGAGTTGCTGCCGTAGAAATTTATGCCAACACTTACTCACCACTCCATTCAACAGGATGGAACGATACGTCTGCAGTTGCTGCCCAGGTCCACCTGACTTAAGAAGAGGGAAAACGGTGCCATGCTTCCAATCGAAAGGCTCCTGCTGGCACACGCTCGTCTTGAACATAATCGGCCCATAATGCCGAGCAGCGGAGCGAGGGCAAAGACGCAGAAGATCGCCATGTATATCATCCTTTCCTGGAGCCTTGCGCCGCTTGACCTGTGTAAACATCCCTGCCACCAATCCAACATGCGGTAGGCAAGCGGTGTCCAAATCTGTACCATCAATGTCATGATGAAGGCGCTCGTTGTATTTTATCCTCAAGGCGTTATCGTCCATTAGCTCTGCGTCCTCAATGTTTGCGAAATACTCCAATATCATCAAATCGGCCTCCTTATCCGTCGTTGCCACCTGCCCTGCCGAGTCCACCAACATGGGATATCTGCTAGATTTACCCTGCCTGCCTCCATACTTGAGCAAAATCTTAAGCAGTCGCCACTCCCCATGTGGTTCATTATTTGCAGCACACACATCCATCTGCCGCGAGAGTTCTTCCAAGAAGGCCGTGCGGTCAACATCAACTGCTCGCCGAACTTTCTTGGCAGTGTTAGCCAAGAATGTGCGAAGATGCTCTTGAAATTCGTTAGCCGTGAAGCCTCCCTCTCGCATTTTTTGTCCATGACAACGAAGCTGACGAACGTCAGATTGCCAAGGCCGCTCCTGACGGGGTCGAAGAAGCGGGTCGTCCAGATGATTAAGTAGTTCTCGCCAAGGTGGTCTGGCTTCAGTGTGCTCAGGAAGCCAACGACGTGCCCGCGTAACGTACCGACGTAGTCGGACTAATTCCATAGTAGACTCAGAAACATATCCTTTATAAGAAGTCAATCTGTTGGTACCAAAACATGTTCTAGCAGCCCGCCTGACCAGCTGATTCGTCATTTCAAGATGGTCGTTTACATCGAGCTCCCACTCTGGCAGTACGGCGTTGTCCAAAATCGTGGTGAACTGTCTTACCTTGCTCTCGTCCTTGAGCTTAGACTGATCAAGATGTAACGCCGAACTCTGTTTGCCAACTGTGCGGACACCGCTCGTCTTCAGATCCACAATATCTGGATGATGATCTTCTCCATCACTGTAGGTGTCGAATCCATAGTCAACCTGGCATTGAGTTACTGTGTCAGCCCAATGTGAATCCAGAAGAATGTGGTCAAGACGATGTCGGACTCCAGCAATAGAGGTATATGTGTGTCCCCCTTTATGCGAGCGCCAGGTAGAAGCAAGAGACAACTGGTGTACTTCGAGTACCTGACGCATAGCTTTTGCAGGTCCGTCGTCGCAAGCAGGAACGCAGTATTCTGGGTGAAATCTGCCAACTAACTCCCGAGAACCGCTCGAGGATACCTCTGCCTGCCCGATCTTGGCATTCATGTCTCCGAGTACGATAGAAGGAGGCCACCGCGACATCATCTCTTGTAGTTTGGCCCACCATTCAGTGTACGAGATACTCTCGTGCCTCTCATGCGGGGCGTGCACCACGTAAACGAAAATGTCCAACTCACTTGTAGTCAGCCTAACCACCAAAAGCCTCGGGTCCTTGTAGATCAGTCTGACATTGTTCTTCTTGAGTTGCTTCTCGCCGTTTGGTCCCGAGCAGTACGATTTGTTCATATTCACTAGCAATGTGCAGCCCAACTTCGACTGCTCTCCTGAGCCAATGATGTAAAACCCGTCTCGAATCCCTGGTGCAGCAGGTGATGGAGCCTCCTGCAAGCCAACGAGGTGGGCGCCCAGTCGTTGAAATTGCAGTCGTATCTGCTGTCCTCTATGAAAGTGCCCTGCCTGCGGCTCCCCCATGTTGGCTCGCTGTGTGTTAAAAGTTACCACTCGGAGATTTAAGTTGAACGGTATAGCCTTCGTGACTGTCACGATGGGTGATGCAGTCGGCTGAAGTATGGCTTGCTGTCGTATTGCCTGATATGTGAAGCCATGCTCCGTGAACTTGGGGTAGGCCGCGCTGTCCGTGTCCTCTCTGTCTCTCAACATAGCCCAACCCCAGTTCAATGCAGGTTTGAGCTGTCCCACCAGTTGCTGTGGAAGAGGTGGGGGTGGGTGATCCTTCGCATGCTTCGCAACTACATCCGACATCTCGTTCCAGGGGTGCCCGTCATGACCAGCTGTGTGAGACAAGGTGATCCTCCTGGTACGTCGGGCAGCGTCGAGGGCGTGGCTCCCAAGTCGAGAGAAGGGCTCTTCCTGGGCCACCCCTGACGAAACGCGCCACATCGCGGGTTGGCAGTCACATACCACCTCCACCTCGATGTGCGCCTCGAGCTGCAAGGCATATAGTAGCGCCCACAAAATGCCTGCCGTCTCGGTAGTCACACTGTTGATCTGATGGTCGGACAGCTCCGCGTTGATGCTGTCCACCACGTAGGCGCTGAAGTAGCCCAGGAACTTGAAACAATCGCCGTCAGTTGCCAGCAATGTGCAAGCCCAAGCTGAACTCGTAGGCTCGCTGTCGTGATAGGAGCCGTCGCAGAAGATGAAGACCTTGCACACTGCATTCTCCAATCTCTGCGAAAGGGACATGGCCAGCATGCTATGCTCGTGGAGCGACATGCCAGCAAGATTCCGCTGCAACTGAATATGCCATCGAAGCCGTTGAAACACCAAGTGTAGTGGCTCGGGCGTCTCCAGCGAGCAAAATCGTCCATAGCAATTATACTGAGGTGAGACCTGGGCGTCAAGGTGCCCGAGCCTTTCGTCGGCTCTCGGAGTGTCTTCAATGAGCTGTACGTCATGATTGCCGCAAACCACTGGAGCATCTCCGCTTCCCAACCTTTGCTGAGGTATGCGTGCGAACGAGTCCGCAAAGTCACTTAGAAATCGAGCATCTACTCTGACGGCAGTCCCCAGCCCACTCAGTCCAAGACTGGGAACCCGTAAAGCGTGGGCCATAGTCTCCGCTGAGGTCCCAGCCCCCGACGCTGGCTGAGACCCTTCCCACGCGCTCAGGGGCGCTGGGACGCGCCCGGTTCATCCCCGCGGTGTCCAGGAGGAACGTCCGCGGGTTGCTGATGACGTGAATCAAGAGGTACGCGAGAACGCTGTAGGTCGTCAGCTCCCGTATGCTCGATAGCCTGACTTGACGACCATTCACCACTCGTAGTAGCGACCCCACCTCTCGTCTTCTCATCACGTGTGCGACTATCTTCAGTAAGAGGCGGAACACGCGGGTACAAGAATTGTCTCCCATACTTCCGAGCTGGCCTTTTGTGCACCGTGCTCCTGTCAGTGTCCTCTTCTCCTGAACGAAATGCATGCTGCGCCACGTCGGAAGGTACCTCATCGTCATCATCTGCAACATCCCGACGTTCACAGTCGTGATGATCATCTCCGTGGACAACCTCTTCTGCAAGTTGCTGTACAACCTCGAGTCCGCACTTGACTAACTCATCCTGGTATTGTTCCTCTTGCTCTTCTCTGGCTACCTTCCTGTCATGCATCAGCAGGCAGATTTCCTCCTCTTGAATGGCCTCAAGCTCAGATGCTACTTCACGATCGTACCTTTGGGCTGCGTCAATGATATCTTCTACCGAAACTGCATCTGCAGAGTCCATCGTGGTGGAGTACCCATTTGGAGGCACGTCGTGAGAAACTTCAACTGATAGATCAGGTACCGCCGTCGGTGAAGAGTGTACAGAGTCAACTTGAACTTCCTGTCGATGTTCAGCTCGTTGCTGTGCCTCACGTTGCTCTGCCTCCTTGTATTCTGCATTTCGAATCGCTGATACACGTACCTCTTCAAATGCATAGACCTGCCGTTCTGCACGTAGCCATTCTTGAAAATCAGCTTCATCCTGCAGTCTAGCAGCGTCCTCGTCGGCAAGCGCAGCATCTACTGCCCGATTCATAGTAGAAGGTGGTGAGGAGTAGAGCGAGGAACATATTGGCGAGCCCGCCATGTACCTCTGGCACTCGTAGTCAATGTACATCTCGCTGTCGCGCTCAGCCTGCTTCTTTTGCTCGACCAGTTCGGCTTCAAACTTCTCCGTCTCATTCTCTACACTGCTGCCAAACTGAACTCTAGATACTCCCGTCTTGCCGTATGGATTCGTTCGATTCGATCGCGGGGTCATAAATCCTTTTCCTTTTTGAGTACGAAGCCGTCCGATTTCACCTTCATAATGCTGCGTGCGAGCTTCTGCTGATCGGATTGCCTCAACAAGCTGCTGTTGTCGTTCTTCATCGTGCTGACGCTGCTCCGCTAATTCAAGCCAAGCCTTCTGGTACCGCTCGTCGTTCTCAGTCTTCATCTCCTGCACCTCCTTGAGCTCACAAGCCACTCTTGCCAGCTGGCTGCGCTTCCATTGCTCCATGTCCTCGGTATCCTTCTGATGCTTGGCTTTGTCCATCTCCATGAACGCCTGGCGCTGCTCGTTAACCTCCTCTGACCGACGCTGGAGCTGCTGCATGATCGTCGTGATCTTGGCCATCTCCTCCTGACCGAAACGCTGAACTTCCATTTCACGGCTTGCCAGTTGCTGCCTCTGATGTGCAAATTCTTGTTGCTCTCCACTGTGCTCGCGACGCCCGCACTCAATCTGGACCTGCAACTGCCTGTTCTGCTGCTGTAACATTAAATTATGCTGATGCGCTGCTGCCGCTGCCCTCTGCTGTTCCAGCCATTCATTGTGTCTAGCTGCCTTGCATTCACTCTCATAGACCTTGGCCTGCTCCTTCGTGAGTAATTCTGTCCTTGGCACCGATTTGGCCACCGATGTTGCTGCCACGGAGCTGCTGCTGTCGACCGTCATGTGATTATCTGCATCCCTGAGGGGTGGCTGCGGCGTCATCTGCGAGAGCGGTATATGTGGAGCTGCCGTCGTCGGCGCCTGTGTAGCTGGGGTCTGCATCTGCCCTGGTATTGACATAGCCACAGGAGTATCTTGCCGACCTTGTGGGTACTCTTTGTGAAACACCTGTAGGCCGACTGGAAGCGGCTGAGGTGTCTGCTGTGAACTGAGTGAGGGCATCGGTGCACGTGATGACAAGAAAGCCGATCTGCCTGTCGAACTCCCTGGCGTACCTCCCGTCGGTATATATGCACTCGTGCCACCGTATGGATCCGTTCTGGCTGGTGAAGCTGAAGGCCGCCGAGCCTCGTCCTGAGCTGGATTCTGCACTCCCAACTGCTGTACTGTACCTTGACCTCTAGAGACTTGCCCCTGCGGCTGTCTCAACGAGGCCTGACAGCGTAAGTGTTTGCCGTCCACGATTGGGGTTGGGTCTCGACTCGAAGGAAATGGCGGAGGTGGCGGCGGAGGTGGTGGTGGTGGTGGGGGTTGCTCTGCACCGTCTGCTCGGAGATCCTTCTGCAGCGCCACCCTCCTGTCGTGACCAATATCAGCCTCCGTGCTTGATAATTCTGCTGTGTCTGCCTCTCCTTCAGCTGCTTCTCGAAATAAATCATGATAGTTATCCAACATCGTCTCCTCATAGAGAGCCTCCTGCTTCAGTGCCGATATTTTGCCCTCGATCTTGTGCAGCTTCTCCTCCGTCTTCGTAATATTGTCCTTCGCTTCCCTGCGTTGAATAGCACATGGCTTGAGTTGCCACATCATCCACTTCATAACACTCAACTCCTTCTCTTGGGTAATCACACATGTTCCCAACCGCCGCCCGTGTACAATGACCTCTGCCGTTCTATGCATCCTCTCCTCCAAAGACTTCCGATACTTGGCTGTGTCGGACTTCGGCGGTGGGCTGTAAATGGAGTGATTCATGGCGTACTTGCTAGTGCTCATCATCGTCTCCTCCAGAACCTTAGCAGTCTCATTCTTGAATGTAGCACTATCTCGATCACGACGACGTTGATCCGCCTGCTTCTGCATTTGCTTCCTCCACGTGTTGTTGCAGCTCTTCTTCACGCATTGCCATGACGCTGGTTCGTTGGTCTGGCCGCAATCGATACAAGTCCATTTGCCTGGCTTCGCCATGCTGGAGTGGTGCGCCGCCAGAACCTTCTGCGCCTTCGTGACTCTGAGAAGAATCCTCGCCTGAGCTCGCTGTCGACGGCGACGCCGATGTGCAGCGCCCTCAGGGCGTTTGGCCGTCTGGCCTGCTCCTGGCGGGCGGCCCGCCGCGCGCGACCTCGCGCGCAGTCTGGCCCGCCGCGGGCTGCCGCCAGGGGCTGCCGCCGCTGCAAGGGATGTGGGGGTGTCCTCCCCCTCGCTGCAGCCCCTATCGCGGCCGCCGCGCTGCCGCCCGCCCACGCGTGGGGCGGCGTCCGCCCCACCCCGAGTGGGCAAACGGCTCCTCCTCCTCCTCCTCCTCCTCCTCCTCCTTCTCTTCCTCCTCTCACTATCAGAGGGGCGCAGAGCGAGCCGCGGGCGGCACGCCCTACGCATCCGTCTGCGGCCGCGATGCACCCTGAGAGAACCCCTGCCGTGTCAGCAGGCCGCCGCGTCGCCTCGCCCTGTCGTGCCCAGAGATCCGACGCACCAGCAAAAATTGGAGCGCGCGGTTTTTGGCTGATTTCGGCATCTGGGGGCCTTCGCTGGGCCTCGGGACCGTCAAAAAACGAGTCAGGACGAAAACCCGGCCCCAGGAAAGTGGTCCAGGCGTCTGGAGCCCGCGCATCGAAAAAATCGGAGCAGCTGGATGTCTGGGCGCACACCTCCGTCTGAACCGCCTCCAGCACGCCGCTACGTACTACGATCCAGTCCCCTCCTTCAACCAGCCCCCGCCAGGCACGCCGAGCTCGGGCAGCGCGGACGCCGAGCCCGCAAGGGCGGCGACAGAGCCCGCGAGGGCGGAGGCGGCGGCGGCGGCGACGGCGACGGCGACGACGACGACGACGACGACGACGACGACGGCGACGACGGCGACGACGACGACGACGGCGGCGTCGACGGCGGCGGCGGGGGCTGTGGCGGCTTTCGGCGGCGGCGGCGGCGGCGGCGGCTGCGCCAGCGGCGGAGGCGGCCGCGCAACGGGCGCCTCGGCAGTCGCTGTCGCCGGGCGGCGGCGCCGGGCGACGGCGCAGCACGCGCGGCGCGAGGGCGGAGGCGCCGGGCGACGGCGCGCCGCCGCGGGCGCCCGCCGCCGAGGCCGCTGCGGATGCCGCGGCGCCTCCGCGGGCGCCCGTGGCGCGGGTGCCGAGCGGCGCCGACGACGAGGCGCGGGTCGGCACGGTCGAAGCCGAGAGCGCCAGCGTGCTGAAGAAACGATGGTTGTTCGTAGTCTGCGGCGGTTTGAATACATGCCCCGCGTGCGGGTCATGTATTCAAAGTGCAGGGATGTAGTATCAAAAACAAGGATGAGTTCATGCATCAATTTATTCATGAGTTGACCATGGATTAAAACAAATCCCATGCTTTTAACAATCCTACGTCTTAAAAAATGCCCTGCAGTCTGCGGCGTCTGGAGGCCCTCGCCGGGCCCCAGGGCCGCCAGGGCAGTGCCCCGGACGAAAGACCTGCCCCGGGGAAGCGGTCCAGAACTCCGGGGGAAGGTCGGGATCCCTCGGAGGTCCTGGAACGGGTGCGGGCAAGACGGGGGCGAGTGCCTGCAGCAGTTCCTGCCCATCTGGAATGGGCCCAGACCCAGACCCCCGACGTCATGATTTTTTCATGACGCGACCGGTCCGGACCCATTCCCCGGGCCCGGCTTTTCATCCTGAGTCGTTTTTTGAAGGGCCTGAGGGCCAGTAAGGGCCCCCCGGAGGCCGAAAATAGCAAAAAACCTCGCGTCGTGATTTTTTCATGACTCGAGGGGGTCTGGGGACCCCCGGCGCGCGTGATGTTGTTGCACCTTTGGCCTGCGGAGGACTCGTCCCACGGAGCGGCGTTTCAACCGGAGTGCTCGTTTAGCGGGCCGCAGGGCCAGGCGGGTGCCCCCTCGGGGCACTCGCCTAGCCCGGGGGGGCATCTGTTGAGCATCTAGGACCTGGATGCTCAAGCATATGCTGAGCTATGTTTGGGCATCTAAGGCTTAAATGCTCAAATGTTTAGATATTTGAGCATCCAGGACCTAGATGTCAATCGCCTAGACCCCTGGGGGATTGTTTTGTGCTATGCTTGAGCATCTAGGGCCTAGATGCGCAAACATAGCACAGAACAATTCCCCTCGTTATGTGTGCTCGTCGGCGCGAGCATGTCTGTGCTCGCTTCAGCCTGGGCCGCAGCACACGCCTCCCGAAGACCTTCTCATGGGATGGGTTGAGTCCCGCCCTCCCCCCCGCCTCTTCCCGCTTGAGCCAGGGCCGCCCTTCCTCCCGCCTCCTCCCGCGGCCGCCGTTCCCCCCCCTGCCAGCCTCTTGCAGTGCCTACAGTGGGGGCCCATGCCAAGAGACACCCTGCTTGCCTCCAGGGTGCTCTGGGCTTCTTGGGGCTTCGATGGTCTTGCCACGGAAAGCGTGAAGCTCCCACCCCAAAAAATCATGGACGTTCTGGGGTATGGTGACGATGACGATCACAATGACGATACTTGTTGAATGCTGAGCGCACTTTGCGCCCGTGACCATGGCATCGGACTCGCCCAGCGCTTTGTCGAAGCTGGGCTGCAGACTTGGTGCCCACGCTCTTTGAGCCCACATGACACCACAGGGTTGGTTTTCTTGTGGAAGGCTGTTTTGTGGTCGGGCCCCTGCTGTACTGGTGATCTTGGCGTCCGGTGGTGCTCTTGGGCTGGGCATCCAGTGGTCTTGTCTGGGCTGGGCGTCCAGTGGTCTCGTCTTGGCGTCCAGTGGTGCTCCTGGGCTAGGCGTCCAGTGCTCTCGGGCTGGGCGTCCAGTCTTGGCTGTGTTTCTTGTGGTCTTGGCGTCCAGCGGTGCTGGGCTGCTCGACCGACCCGCGCGCTCGCCGGGCCCGCGGCGACAAAAAAAAAGCTGTGTGCGGCGGGCGGGCCGAGCGGGACCCCGACGTCCGGCTGCTCGACTTTTCCCAGCCATCCTGCGGCGTTGGGCCCCCACTCTGACGAGACAGCGCCCCGCGCCCCTTCTCCTCCTCCTCCTCCTCCTCCTCCTCCTCCTCCTCCTCCTCCTCGTCCTCCTTCTCCTCTTCTTCCTCCTCTTCCTCCTCCTCCTCCTCCTCGTCCTCCTCCCACCCTTGACTCTGCCATCCGCGTGTCTCTCTTCCGGCGCACCAGTCACACGATTCTTGACCCTACAGGGAGCTCCACCGAAGGCCCCAGTAATTAGGTGTTTTCGCGCGCGCCCGCCACACGCATTTCGGCAAACCTCTCACACGTTTCGTGGCCCAATCGGGAGCTCCACCGAAGGCCCCAGTAGCTGCGGTCGCATGCGCCTGCCCAACCCATTTCGGCACATCCGTCACACAGTGCGTGGCCCCAGGGAGTTCCACCGAAGGTCCCAGTGGCTGCGTCCGAATTTGCGCGGCGGGTCCCATCGGGAGCTCCACCGAAGGTTCCAGCGGCTGCGTTCGCAGGCGCCCGCCGCACCCATGTCGGCAAGCCCCTCACGTTTTTCCGTGGCTTCACAAGGAGTTCCACCGAAGGCCCCAGTGGCTGCGTCCGCATGCGTCCGCCGCATTCATGTCTGCACACCCTTCACACGCTTCGTGACCCCATCGCGAGCTCCACTGGCTGCGTTCGCATGCGCCCGCCGCGCCCGTGTCGGCACACCCCTCACACGTTTCGTTGCCCCATAGAGAGCTCCACCGAAGGCCCCAAGGGCTGCGTTCGCACGCTCCCGCCGCACCTATGTCGGCACACCTTACACGTTTCGTGGCCCTAGAAGGAGCTCCACCGAATGCCCCAGTGGCTGCGTTCGCATGCGTTCGCCGCGCCCATGTCGGCACACCCCTCACACGCTTCGTGTCCCCATCGGGAGCTCCACCGAAGGCCCCGGTGACTGCGTTCGCATGCGCCCGCCCACCAATTTCTGCACGCCGCGGCGTACCTTGGGCGCCGTCGCGAGGGGGGGCGTGGCCGCAGCAGCATCCGCTGTCGCGCGCCCGTGGCCCGCGCACGGTGGCGCTGCTGGTGCTGGCGGCTCGGTGGCGGACGACAGCGACGGCGGGCCCAAGGTGGGTGCGGCGGCGGACGCGAAGCGCGTGCGGCGCCGCCGAAGCCGCGAGCGCCTGGCGGCTCGGCGCGCGCAGGAGCGTGATCGTGAATGCGCAGGTCCTGGCGGTGGCGCTGGGGCTCCCTAGAGGGCGCAGGAGGCGGCTGCGGCTTGGTGCCTGGAGGGGAGACTGGCGGTTCAGTGGACCCCGCCCTCGTCGTTGCGCCTCGGGGGGCGGCTGGTGCCGTTCCTGGCGGCGCGGGCGGCGGGGTGGCGGCTGGCGGCGGGCTGGCCCGTGGCGGATTCGTCGGCTCTCGGGGCCTCGAGCTGGTGCAGCTCAGCCCAGCGCCGCTGGTGGGCCGCTGGATTGACGCTGCCGCGCCTCGGAGGCGCGGGCCGCGGAAGCCGCGCCGGCCCCTGGTGACCCCACAAGCGGCGGCAGCGGCGGCAGGGGCTGCGGACGCGGGCTCCGGCCCGCCTGCGGCGCACGCTGCGCCGTCGGCCGCGGCGGCGGCGGCGTATGGAGAACCTGGGGTTGACGACGCGGCCGACTGGGAGGGCGTGCTCGCTGTGGCGGACGGCGTCCTGCGGTGGGCGGTCGACTACCAGCCCCAGGCCAGCGACGAGCTGCGGCGCATGCTGCAGTGCGTCAACTGGCACCCCGCCAGTGGTTCCTGAGGGAGTGGCTTCGATGGCCTGCCCTCGTTTGAGGGCGGCACGGCCTGGTGGGTGCCCCGCGTGGGTGCCCCAGGTGACGCCGCAGACCTCAGTCGGCATGCCGAGCAGGTGTGAGCCTCGACCTCTGCGTAGCGGCGCGGCCTGGCGGGTGCCTCGCGCGAGTGCCCCAGGTGACGCCGCATACCTGGCGCTCGGTCGGTCGGTGCTCGCAGCGAGCTCCGCGCATGAGGTGAAAAAAGCTAGGCCCCAGTGGCTGCGTTCGAACGCACCCGCCGCATTCAAATGTCGGCACACCCCTCGCACGCTTCGTGGCCCCATGGGGAGCTCCACCGAAAACCCCGGCGGGTGCTTTCGCGCGAGCCCGAGCATGCAGCTCGGCGAACCCTTGAAACAACTCGCGGAACCGATTCGGAGCTTCACCGACGGCCCTAGGTGCTGCATTCGCACGCGCCCGCCGCACCAACTCCGGCACACCTTTTTCACACGCGTCGTGGCCCCATAGAGACCCATAGAGAACTCCACCGAATGTTCCAGTGGCTGTGTTTGCATGCATCCGCCGCGCCCATGTCGGCACACGCATGCGCCTGCCGCGCCCATCTCGGCACACCCTTTACACATTCCGTGGCCTCAAAGGGAGTTCCACCGAAGGCCCCAGTGGTTGCGTTTTCATGCGCCCGCCGCGACCATGTCGGCACACCCCTCACACGTTTCGTGGTCACATGGAGGGCTCCACCGGTGGCCGCAGCGGTTGCGCTCGCATGCGCCCGCCGCGCCAATTCCGGCACGCTCCTCAGACAGTTTGTGCCTCCAGGGGGAGTTCCACCGGATGCCCCAAAGGTTTCGTTCTCATGCGCCCGACGCACCCACTCGGCACACCCCTCACACGCGTCGCGGCCCCATAGGGAGCTCCGCGAAGGCCCCAATGGTTGCGTTCGCATGCGCCCGCCGCGCTCATGTCGGCGCACCCCTCGCACACTCCGTGACCCCATGGGGAGCTCTACGGGTGGCCCCATTGGCTGCGTTCTCGCGCGCCCGCCGCACCTATGTCGGCACACCTCTCACACATTTCGTGGCCCCGTAAGGAGTCCCTCCGAAGGCCCCAGAGGCTGCGTTCGCATGCCCGTGCCGGCACACCCCTCACGTTTTCTCGCTGCCCCATCGGGAGCGCCACCGAATGCCCCAGTGGCCGCGTTCGCATGCGCCCGCCGTACCCATGTCGGCGCACCCCATCAAGCGCTTCGTGACCCCATAGGGAGCTCCACCGACGGCCCGAGCGGCTGCGTTCGCATGCGCCCGCCGCACATAGCTCGGCACACCTCTCACACAATTCGTGGCCCAATGGGGAGCTCCACTGGAATCCCTAGAAATCAATCCGTTTCGCACGCGATTCTGCACCCGTGTCGGCACACCCCTCACGTTTTCTCGCTGCCCCATCGGGAGCGCCACCGAATGCCCCAGTGGCCGCGTTCGCATGCGCCCGCCGTACCCATGTCGGCGCACCCCATCCAGCGCTTCGTGACCCCATAGGGAGCTCCACCGAAGGCCCGAGGGGCTGCGTTCGCAGGTGCCCGCCGCACCCACATGCCGTAGACGCGCCAACCTTTGTGTTAGCGAACGGCGAAGTAGGACAACCAATTGTAGAAAAGGTGTGGTCCGTGGCCAAACCAATTCTAGGAACGCGTGGTTCGTATTTTCATACGATTCGCTGTGTCGTTCTCGTTCGATACAGTTCGCCAGTTTGAAATATAGGAAAGTGCGTTTCGTGATTTCCTACAATGTGTTCTGCGCGAGTTCGGTGTCACAACAAGCAAATTCCCAACATCGCCGTGAACCAAGGACGCCGTTAGCGCGGCCTGGGATCTCGACAAACCCTTTACACAATTCGTGACCCCATTGGCAATTCCACCGAAGGCCCCAATTGCTGCGTTCGCACGCGCCCGCCGCACCCATGTTGGCGCACCCCTCAGTTGTTCCGTGGCCTCCACCGAGTGCCCAAGTGGTTGCGTTCGCATGTAGTCCATCTCGGCACACCTCTCACACTGTTCGTGGCCCCAGAGGGAGTTCCGCCGAAGGCCCCAGTGGCTGCGTTCGCATGCACCCGCCGCACCCATGTCGGAATACCTGTCGCACGCTTCGTGGCCCCATCGGGAGCTCCACCGAATGCTCTCGAGGCTGCCTTCGCGTGTGCCCGCCGCACCATTTCGGCACATCCATCACACGTTTCGTGGCCCCCGTCGGGAGCGCTACCGAAGGCCCCAGTGGCTGCGCACGCATGTGCCCGCCGCACGCATCCCGGCACAACTCTCACACAGTTCGTGCCCCCAGTGTCGCCGCACCCATTTTGGCCCACTGTGGCCCTATAAGGAGTTCCACATGAGGCCCTAGCGTCTGCGTTCGCATGTGCCCGCCGCGTCAATCTCGGCACACGGGTCACACAGGCCGTGGCCCCATCGGGAGCTCCACCGAAGGTCCTGGTGGCTGCGTTCGCACGCACCCGCTGCAGCCCCACTGGTTCCGTTCGCATGCGCCCGCCCCGCCCACTTCGGCACACCACTCACACGTTCTGTGGCCCGATAAGGAGATCCACCGAAGACGATTCTCACAGCTGTGTTGCTCACATCTGCCCTTGGTTTGGTCCTTCGCCAGGCTAATTTTCGATGCGTGGGCCCCGGAGGTCTGGACCACTTCCTTAGGGTGTGCCCGAGAGATTTCCCTGAGCTCCGACGGCACGAAGACATTGAAGCATCGTGAAAAAAACAACGGCCGAAGCCTCGGACACCATCTGTCTGGTTGATTTTTCGACTGAGAGGGTCGGTCCCGGGGGCCGAAACCAGGCCAAACGCCCAGCTCGAAAAATAGACACGCCAGGATCAGTGCATGACGGTCCCGAGGCCTGGTGAGGGTCCCCCGAGGCCGAAAACGGCCAAAAACCAACCGCTTCAATTTTGGCAGGCTTGCCGGCCAGCTTCCTGTTGTTGTCTGTGGTTCGGAGTGGGCGCTGTTTCCCCCTCGCCTCCTCTCCCCTCCCTCCTCCAAAATAGCGCTGGACAAAACAAACGACCGAGGGGGGGGGGGCTGGAACGGGCCGTCGGGCGGAGCGGGTGCTCGTTGAGAAATTTGGTGGGGGCGTTCGGTAAGGAATGTGCCCAGGAGGCCGCAGACCCTGGAGGATTCCGTATCTGATGAGGGCGGTGGCGATATCCATGGCGGATCCATTACTGGATATCCATAGGCTTCCCCCGGGCCCCCCCCCCCGGCCGGGGAAGGAACAAAGGGAAGGGGACACCTTCGAGTCAATTTATTTTACGTTACGCAGGAGGAAGAGATGAAGGAGGAGGAGGAGGAGGAGGAGGGGGAGGAGGAGGAGGAGGAGGAGGGGGGGAGGAGGAGGAAGAGGGGGAGACGAACGAGAAGGAGACGGAGAAGGTGGGAAAGGGAAGGAGGCACGGACGAGAAGAACAACCCATTCCACACGCCGACAGGGTCGGCGGACTCCTTCTCGAATGGTTCCTTATCCGATGCCGTCACCGCAGCAGCTATCCCCCCGGGGGGGCCCGTCGCGCCGGCCTCTCTCGAGGCGGGTGTCGGCGCCAATGCGCCCCCCCAGGAGGGAGGGGTTGCAGCTCCCCGAGTCGAGCAGGGAAGGAGGACTGAGGACTGAGGAGGAGGAGGAGGAGGAGGAGGACTGAGGAGGAGGAGGAGGAGGAGGAGGAGGAGGAGGAGGATTGAGGAGGAGGAGGAGGAGGAGGAGGAGGAGGAGGAGCGAGAGGAGGAGGAGGAGGAGGAGGAGGAGGGCGAGGGGAGAAGGAGGACCAGTGTAAACCAAAGAGGGATCAACGATGCTGGAATTAACCCTTTTTCCAAGCTTCCTCTTCACAGGCCCCTACAACGGTTCGTTTCCATTGAGGGAACTGCTTCGTTGGAGACCAACCGTTGGAAGACCCTGCAGCATGCTAAAACATTGTTCTCGGCATTGCGACCCACGGATCAACCTGACTGTTCCATGTTGACGATCCAGAGTCGTGCCAAAACGCCATTCGTGGGACGTCAACACAGCGAATCAACAGAATCGCTGCGCCCGTGTAATCCAGATTTCTTCCACAACACAATTGGTGGTACGTTGATGATGGGAGCCCGTGGAACTCGTTCAATGTTTTGAAACGAATGTGCGCGGCGCTAAGGCGATAGCCACATGTTGAAAAGGAACCGCTCTCAATCCGTGAAACTATTTTCGCATGTTTTAGACGCGCACTCGTCTAAAAGCACATTTCAAACAGCCGCGCTAAGGCGATTGCCGCGTTTTAAAAATTACCCGCCCTCAATTCGTGAAGCTCTTGGATTTGTTTAAATCGAGTGCACGCCGCGCTAAGGCGAGAACCACATGTTGAAAACGACCCGCCCTCAATCCGTGAAACTGCTGCCCATGTTTAGAAATATGGAGCGCCGAGCTAAGGCGAGAGCCACATTTCGAAAACGACCCGCCCTCAATCCGTGACATCCTTGCATTTGAAAAAGGAACGGAGGAGGAGGAGGAGGAGGAGGAGGAGGAGGAGGTGGAGGAGGAGGAGGTGGAGAAGGAGGAGAAAGAGGAGGGGGGGGAGGAGGAGGAGAGGAGGAGGAGTAGGAGGAGGAGGGGAGGAGGAGGAGGAGGGGAGAGCGTCGCATCTCTGGGGAAGGTGCCCGCGGCTGCCGCCGCGGCGCCCCGGCGGCGCCCCAGCGGCCCGGAGGCCGCGTCGCCCGCGGCCGGGGCGGCGGCGCCCCGGCGGGCGCTGCCTGCGCCCCCGCCGCGGGCGCCTGGCGCCGCCGCGGGCGCGGCGGAGCCGGCGCCCCAGCGGCCGCCGCCGCAGAAGCGGCGGTCCTCGGAGCGTCGAGGGGGGAAGCGGTGCCGGCGCCGCTGCCCGCCCCAGAGATCCAACGCATGGAAAAAAGTCAAGACTGAGGTTTTTCGCAGCTTTTGGCCTCTTTTGGGGCCCTCGCCGGGCCCCGGGACCGTCCAAAAACGACTCAGGATGAAAAACCGGCCCTGGGGCATGGGTCGAGACTTCCGGGGACCCCGTATTGAAAAAATCACGACATCGGATCTCTGGGGCCCTGGGGAGCTCGAGGGTCCTCAGGGCGTGCGCGAGCTCGGTGTGTTCAAGCAGTGGCGAAGCGTCCTGGCTCGCCTAAAGCCCCACCAAGCAGTGTTCTTGGAACCTTTCTGGCGGAATCTGTTTTGTTTTGTCACATCGGGCTTAGGTTCTAAGAACATGGTTTTTGTTATTGGAACATTTTTGGGTTCTAAGAACATTTCGTGGTAGGACTGTAGAAATGCCGGGACGGTCGGTCCCTGCTGAGTGTGTGTGCTGGTCCCGCTCAGCTCCGCCGAGATGGCACGCCGCCTGCTCCGGCCCCTGGTGCGCCTCCCCAGAGATCCAACGTATTGAAAAAATCAAGGCGGAGGTTTTGAACAGTTTTTGGCCTCTAGGGGCCCTCGCCGAGCCCCGGGACCGTCAAAAAACCACTCGGGACGAAAAACCGGTCCCAGGGAAAGGGTCGAGACTGCCAGGGACCCCATATTGAACAAATCATGACATCGGATCTCTGGGTCCTGCTTCCTGTGGAAGGGCCTCGGTGGGCAAGCACACGTTGGCGTCAACGTGAAGTCGAGCGTGTCCCTCCTATACATGGGGGGATATTCAAGCACTGTGAAAACATAGACGTAGGGGTAGGCCCACGTCTAGGGGAACGAACAATGGCATGAACATAAAAACTCGAAGGTCCGCGCGGATTTCTCAGATCCGCGCCGGACCCCCTTTGGCGGCGCCTCCGGCGCCGCCCCTGGCGCACTCCGCGCCCCAGGGAGGGGGGTCCAGCGCGGATCTGAGAAATCCGCGCGGACCTCTCAGTTTTGATGTTCTATGTCATCCGCCTCCTCCTCTGCCTCCTCCTCCTCCTCCTCCTCCTCCTCCTCCTCCTCCTCCTCCTCAGGCTCCGCCCCAGCGCTGGCCCCCCCTTCTCGCGGAGTCTCGTCCGAGGAGCACAGGCCGCGATGGGGGCTGCCGCACCCGCGGGGGCATGAGGGCTGCCAGAGTGCCGCCCCTCGCGCGGAGGGGCAGGCGGGCGCTCCCAGTGCTCTGGCTGCAGGCACTGCTGCTGCTGGGAGGGGTGCGCCCAGGCGAGGGGCGCTTCACGTTCCTCTCGGTGTGGAACCCCCAGAACCTGGTGTCGCCCGCCCGCTTGGACGAAGTGTCGCGGGCACTGGCTGGCGTGGGAATTGTTGGCCTCCCAGGCACGTGTGTGCGCCAGTGGTGGAACGAGCCTCACCACAAGGCGACGTCGGTGGCCCACCACGTGGTGCATTTTGGGTGGCAGCGCTCCAGGCTTGTCAACAAGAGCTGCGGATGCGCGCTGATGTTGGCCAAGAAGTACTTCGGAGTGAACGATATTCGACGGCTGGTCACCCCGCCCGTGGGCCTCCGTGGGCGAGGCGGGCTGGCCTACATCGCCTCAGGCCCACTGCTCCTCGCCGTGTTCGTGCTCTACTTCCCCCCGCGGCCAGCGGCCAAGGGGGAAGCGCCCATCTGGCGCGACACCTGCCGTGCGCTGGTGGCTTGGGCGCGGGACGAGCTCCTTCGTGTGCCACAGCGGTATACCCCTGTATTGCTCATGGACCTGAACTCGGGCCTGACCCAGCACTTCGACGAGGATCCCGTGGTCGGTCAGTTCGGCGCAGCGACCAAAAGCTATGCGGGCAAGCTGGTCCATGAGTGGCTGGCGGGGGCACGTATGCAGGCGATCAACACCACGCAGCAGGTCGGCAACACTTACTTCGGCATGGGCGGAGTGTCCTCGCAGATCGACTACATTTGCGTGCCCCAGAGTGCGGGAGTGTTAGTGGAATGGACGAAGGCGTGGCACCGTACGGCGGAGGCCGTGCGAGCGTCTCCTGCGATCCTAGACCACGTTCCCGTGGTTACCAAGATTCGGATCGTGCCGCCCTTGAACCAGCTGCCACTGCGAGAGCGCTGGGACCGCCCGCGCTTGTCAGGAGCAGTCATGTCGGGTAGTGGACGAGAGCAGTTCCTGACCGACCTTCACGAGGCATTTCTGGAGATCGGCCCATCGCTCGACGTGCTGGAGACGAGAGAAGCGACTACTGGCCACGCCACGCTGGTCATGGGCACTATCCGCAAGATCGGGCTGGCACACTTCTCCCAGGCCACGGCGCGCCCAATGTACGAGAGGAAGCTGGACGAGAAGAAGTGGCAGCTGCTCCGCGAGAGGCGTACCATCCTGGAGGAGGTAAAGGCCCAGGAGTTCGAGGCCATTCAGAGCTGCTCTCCTCCAGCGACCTTGCCGACGGCAACGGGCCTTACTGGTGGCCCTTCCTCGTCCCTACCTTGCGCTGGATCTGTCGAATCACTCGTATCAGAACGCAACACGCGGAGCAGAGGCCCAGGTGTTTTTCCTCGTCGTGGTGTTGAGGAGCCAGACCTGCCTCGCGAGAGGGTCGCCGAGCTGCGGACGCTCGGCAGCGCGATCAGGAGCTACACGAAGGCCCTCCAGCACTGGCGACGCCGCAGAGCTCACGAGCGCCAGAAGTTCACAGAGGACGAACTCCGACAAGCATGGAGAGGCCGTGACATGGCCCAGGTTCCTCGGCTTGCCCGCTCGCTGGCACGCACGGGCATCGGCGTGAAGAACCGCAACTACAGAGCACGCGCCTCGTGCAACCCGACGTGCGACGAGTGGCCCACCTTCCTTGCGCAGGACCCGCTCCTGGGCGGCTTGGCAGCTACTCGCACGACCATCCCTCTCTGCCACAACTTGAAGCCCGACAGGCTCACGGACCTGGGCAACACATCGGACTACGTCATCCCTGATACGGTGCACATATCCGAGGAGGACGTCCGTGGTGGCCAGTCGGACTTCAAGATGACAATCAAGGCCCTTCGCCGCGCGAAGATTGGCAAGTTTGCGCCGTCCTGGTCAGCCCCCTCGGATATTTTCAAGATGATCGTGGACCCAGGATGGCTCAGCAGTCCGACCTTGTATGCTCGCCTGCCCTGGGGAGTGGGAGCTCGACGACCGCTCGCGATGGAAGAAGAACCCCGAGCGCCTGATCCCTATGCGCGCCTGCAGCTTCGCCACCTAGAGGCATTGGGAGAAGGACGTCGTCGCCTGCACCGTCTTGCGCTGCACGTACGACGCATTGGACTTCTACCCGTGCAGGCGTCTCTTTCGCATGGATTTGCCCCAGATGAGCGACATGGGAAGGCAGGAGCTGCAGGCAGACGGCTGGTGCACGTCATGTGCCCTTTCTGGAGAGCAGTAATGAGGGGGGGACTTCTTCGTGGGAGCACCTTCCGACCGCCAGCGTGGGCTTTCGCGGCTCGGGGCAGGCGAAGGGAACATTTGATGATGGCGACGAGGATCGTGGCGTGGAAGGGGCACCACTCAGGACAGTACATGCTCCACAAGAGTTACGACGCCACGAACGCGTTCGGGCGCGGCCGCAAGGAGGACCTAGAGCGCTCCGTCAGGAACCGCTTGGAGGAGGAGGAGGAGGAGGAGGAGGAGGAGATCAAGGACGAGGACCTCAACTACGCGACGGCGATCTCCCGTCAGAGACGCATGGCGCCCACCGTGGTCATCCCAGCTGCAGACGGCGAGGTGGCTCTGAGGAGCGGATCAGGAGGGTTCATGGGGGACACATCGGAGCCAGAGATATTCATGAGTAACTACCACACCGCAGTGACGAAGTGGGCCGAAGTTGAGACGGCTCGCTCTAACGGCGCGATGCTCATCAGGATGCAGAACTTGCCCGAGGTCGACGCAAGCCTGGGATGTTTTATGGACGACATCTTCAAGACCCAGCTTCTGTCGGAGCCCCAGTCAGCGGCGGAGGTGACCCGCCTCTCGCCGCGTAGCGACCAGGGGTTGGGCCAGGCTCTTTTGGAGAGGGCCTACGGCCAGAACAGGGCCAAGCAGGACGTGGTGCCCGCTTTTCCCCCGAGGCAGCTGGTACGTCGTACGATCGCGGAGCTGAATCGCAGCGGCTGCCGCAGCAGCTACGAGCTGAAGCACCTGGGCGCCTGGTTCAACGCGGTGAACAGCAACAGTAACGAGCTCAAGGCACGGTTGGCTGCGATTACGAAAGGCTGGATGGTGGTGCAGGGGTTATGGTATTCGTCGTCGCCACTACGAGTCAAGCGATTGATGTTCACACCCCTGGTGAGCGGTGCGACCCTCTCGGGCACGGTGGCATTTTGCTGGGCGGCCTCGGAGACCAGGCAGTTGCGCGGTGCATTGGCTTGCAAGCTACGTTCTATGATGGGAGGCACGGCCAAGGCGGGACCATCACACATTACGACGCTTACCACACGTGAGGTATATAGGCATTGGAATCTTGTGCCCTTTGCATTGGAAGCTACAGTTCAAAGGCTGAAGGCATGGCAGGCGATTGCGAGAGCGCCTCGGAACCATGCCCACTTGCTGGTCATCTTTTACGGCGGGATGCAGTGGGAGGCCACCAGCGCCTACCGTTGCCCACCGACGCTGCTTGAGGACGGCCGCTGCAACGACACGACGCTGATCCACCCTTGGGCGCGTCAGCTCCGACAGGACTTGGAGGTGATGTGCAGCACACCTGAAGCGGAGTCATTCGCAGAGGTGTGGAGGTTTGGCTCCGTGCTGGACCTGCTGTGGGAAGAGGAGGTGAACTACCTCTTCATCTCTGTTGATCCGCGGTGCCTGCGCAGCGCCTTTGCTGCAGCGCAGTGGGCACCGCCACCTTGCCTGGCGGACACTGTGCCAGCCGCCCAGGACGATCAGCTGACCTGGGAAAAAGGAGAAGCGGACGTCTTTGTTTGCACGATCAGAGCCAATCCAGATGACCCGATATGTGGACAGAGTTTTCGCACGCGTGCAGCGCTTGTAGCACATGTATGTCAGTCTCGACAACAAGGGCATGGGGGACAGAGTTTATTCAATATTCTAACGCCTAGCAATGCATGCATCAACTGCAACACGGTCTTTCAGAGCAGGGGGGAGGCGGTGAGGCATTTGGCACGGTCATGGCACGCTGGGAGATGTATCAAGCACAACACGGCGTACCCGTACACGCACCACCTGCCTACTACGCACGTGTGCGCGCTGTGCCAGTCCTCGTTCGCGACCTACGAGAACCTCCGTAGCCACTTGTGCTCACACCTGCCGCCGACGCAGGAGGGCAGATCCATCTCAGTCGTCACACCGAGACCTGTACCGTCCAGACCAAGGCCGAGGGTGAAAAGGCTCGCAGCGCCTGCTTCAGGACCACGTCTGAGAGGAAGTGGGATTCGCACAGTCGAGCGCTTGTTTGTCAGCAGCAACACTCTTTTACTTAATGGAGGTGGAGAAGTCAGGGAGGTGGCGCCCACGCAAGGGGGGCTCCTTGGCTCAGTCGCCGACTGGTGGGCAGGCGTCCAACGGCGGCGACGAGAGTCAGCAGCGCAAGGGAGCTCGAGCCGAGGGGGGAGCACGACTCCAACGTGGCGGCGGAGGCAACGAGGGCTCGGGGACCAAGCCGAAGGTCAGGCGTGGCGGTCGGAGACGAGCCGAGCAGAAGGACCGCAAGTTGAACGCCAAGGATGCTGGCCTCCGAGAGATCCTGCTACTGCTGAGCATGCAAGTGGCTCAGCTCACCCAGAATCGCGGGCGCTATGGGGGATCGCTACCAGGACCATCCTGGTCGAAGAAAAGAGCAGCGTGGTGAAGGCCACGCAGCAGGAGTCGAATGATTTCTCGGACCACGCGGCGGACCTCCGCACGCAGATAGGCAAGTACAAAGAGGACGCCAAGAAGGCGAGCGGCTCCGACGCGGGGGCCGAGAAGGAGGCGGCGATGAAGGCCGAGGAGATCCAGAAGGAGCTGCGCACGCTGGGGCCCCCCGCCCCAGCTCTCTTCGCGGCGCTCGTCGAGAGCCTGGCGGCCGAGGAGGTTGGGGCGGTCAACCGCAGGGCGCTGGAGGCGAAGAAGCAGGAGTTCGTCGAGGCCCCGCCCACGGACGTCCGCTTGTGCAGGCTGGAGAGCTGCAAGGACGAGGACATGATCAAGATCGTGCTGGCCCTCGACGACAAGTCCAAGGAGGGGGTGATCGCGGCCTCGCTGCACGCGATGGGAGCCCAGGTGACGAGTGGCATGGCCCCTTCGGGCTACATGGAGGACGAGATCAGCGTCTGGATCGACGCGCTGAAGGCGGCTTGAGCCCTGCAGGTGAGCCTGTCGGCTGCAGCTTCGCCGCCCTGCGCCCAGACGTTGGAGGGGTCGTGTCATTGTCGTCCGAGTCGGGGGAGGAGGAGGGATGTATGTAGAGTCTTGCCCCCCCTACTGCCCCCGCGGCTTCGCCGTGCTCGCGGTGTTCTGACGGACTATCGCGGGGGCAGTGGGGGGACGAAGACGGCTTTCCTCTTTAGACCGACGCGCAACTTTCGAAGCCACTGGCCGTCTCGGTGGGTTAGTATCTCTGGACCGATGTGCACGCACTGCCTCGGAGCCATCGAGCTTTGGGATGCGCAGCCGTGCGCACCTGGCATAGCAGCAGCACCAGCACGGTGCGGACGGCGGGCATGTGAATCTTTCTAGCAGTTTTACCCTGTGACGGGTTGATCAGCTCGCGTGCAGCGTGTTGTCAGTCACCTCGTGTACGGGTGCTGGTGTGCATACGCGTTAGATGTCTCTTGCGAGCATTGGAGTACTGCGTAATCTTGTCCAGCAGCCGCGTGCAAGCAAGCAAGCAAGCAAGCAAGCTCCTCCTCCTCCTCCTCCTCCTCCTCCTCCTCCTCTGCCTCCTCCTCCTCCTCTCCTCCACCTCCTCTGCCTCCTCCTCCTCCTCCTCCTCCTCCTCCTCCTCCTCCTCCTCCTCCTCCTCCTCCTCCTCCTCCTCCCCCTCACTCATTGTTCGTTCCCCTCCTATCGGGAGGCAACGGCCGCTGGGATCGGTGCAAGCAGTCTGCTCGAGGTGCTGGTCGGGACGCGCCCCGGGAGAGGTCCGGGGGGGGGCGTCGCGGCTCGGCCGCTGGGTCGAGACATCGCTGGGCGGAGGAGAAGGAGGATGATGACGATGACGATGACGATGACGATAATGATGATGATGATGATGATGGTGATGATGAAAATGATGGTGATGATGACGATGACGATGATGATGATGATGAGAAGGAGGAGGAGGAGGAGCAGGAGGAGGACGAGGAGGGGGATGGGGATGGGGATGGGGATGAGGACGGGGATGATGATGATGATGAGGAGGATGATGATGACGATGACGATGATGACGATGATGATGATGATGACGATGACGATGACGATCATGATGATGATGATGATGATGATGAGAATGATGATGAGGTGGAGGAGGAGGAGGAGGATTCATCCCTTCCACACTTCCACAGTCTGCCTGCTTGTCTCCCCTCTCCCCTGATGACGTCCAGAAGATATTCGGCCCCCGTCCGCGTATTGTTATTGTTAAGCACGTGATTCCTCGCTTAGGTTGTTTGAAAATTTTGCTCCCGCTGCAGCGGTGGCCTCATTTTCGGGCTTCCGATCGTTCCGGATCGTGCTCCCGCTGCAGCGCTAGTCCCATTTCCGCGCTTCCGCTCGTTCCGAATCGTGCTCCCGCTGCAGCGCTGGCCTCATTTCCGCGTTTCCGTTCGTTCCGAATCGTGCTCCCGCTGCAGCGTTGGCGTCGTTAGTTTCAGTGCCATGCCACGGCATGTAATCCAATCCAATGCAATGTTATGTGGTGTTCCGCTGTGCGATGTCATGCCTTCAGCTGCAATGCTAGGATATGCAGTGCTTGACTACGCATTGCCACACCATGCTATGCCATGCTACGCGTTCATCGTCAACGCCATGCTATGCCATGTTCTCTTCTGTGCCGCTGTGCGATGCCATGCGTTGCGATGCTTTGCGATGCAATTCGTCACTCCGCAACGCCACGCCATGCTATGACATACTACGCTCGGCCTTGCTCTTGTACGCCCTGCTACGCCGTGCTCTACGATGCATCGCGCACCCTGTCGGGATCATTGCCCTGCTCGACATCCGGCTGTGCGAATAGAGCGGAGATCTACGCCATGGTAAGGGATGGGAGGGAGGGGTAGGACGTCTGATATGACGCGAGCGCACCTAGCTTGCCCCCCCCCTCCCTCCTCGTCCTCGTCGTCGTCCTCCTCCTCGCTCGTTCGACATGCTGGTCGGGTCGCGCCCCAGGAGAGGTCCGGGGAGCAGCGAGCCTGTAGCGTTCGGTAGCAAATGGGGGGAGCCTGGTATGCCCTCTCAATTCCGTCCTTCGCGTCGACTAGCGTCGATTAGCGTCCAGAGTCGATGCGACTGCGCCGATGTAGCGTCGGCTGGCGTCGACGAGCGTCGATCTAGCGTCGATTAGCGTCGGTCTAGCGTCGGTTCAGCGTCGGTTCGCAGCAGCCGACAAGATGGTACGGGAGGCTCCCATGAGCTGCCACCGAATATGTCAGGAGGAAAAGAGACACACAGACACCATGAATCCCCGATTCCCCAGAAATTGATGGGAAGATATGGGAAGTGGGGGGGAAGACAGAAACCCAGAACCTATGGGAAAAAAGGGGGAGCAGTTTTTATTTGTGTGTATTTCTCTGTGTGTCCTGGGGCCCTTTCGATGTGGCGGTGCCCGGCCCCCCCCCCCCCCCGCAGGAGCGGGCGCCGTGCGAGCAGCCGCCGCTGTGGGCCCAGAGGCAGTTTGTGCAGAGGGCGGGGCTGCCGTTCCCCCAGGACGAGAAGGAGAAGGACAGGCAGACGACGACGACGAGGAGGAGGAGGAGGAGGAGGAGGAGGAAGAGGAAGAGGAAGAGGAGGAGGAGGAAGAGGAAGTTCAGGAGGAGGAGGAGGAAGAGGAAGAGGAGGAGGAGGAGGAGGAGGAGGAGGAGGAGGAGGAGGAGGAGGAAGAGGAGGAGGAGGAGGAGGAGGAGGAGGAGGGTGGTGATGATGGTGGTGATTGTGGTGATGCTGATGGTGGTGCTGACGATGATAATGATGATGGTGAAAGGGGTGATGATGGTGGTGGTAATGATGGTGGTGGTAATGATGGTGGTGGTGATGGGGCATCATGAAGATAATGCTGTTGATGATGTTGCTGATGCTGATGATGATGCTGATGATGCTGATGGTGATGACGATGATTCGTATGGTGTTCGTGATGACGATGATGATGACGGCAACGATGATGATGAGCATGATGATGGTCAGGATGCTGCTGCTGCTGATGGTGATGCTCATCATAGCGTCATCATTAGCACCATCACCATCAACATCGCCATCGTCATCATTAGCGTACAGTAAGTAGGTTCGCGTCGTGTCGGAAGCAGGCGATCCCGCCGCCAGCGTTGAACGTTGAACGCCGCCAGTGGCCCAGAATCGGTCGATGCTGAACGATCTGACGTTTAGGAAACTGCAGACAGTTCAAGGTTTGACGATCTCCACGGCGTCAGAAACAAACGCCGAAGTCGGCACGACACTAACCTGCCGTAAACCGAAACATCACCAACGATGTTGCAATACATCCTCCCTGCCAGTCTGCAAGTTCCCTCTACACAGATCCCTGCCAGACATCATGCTGATCGTGGGACTCGCATGCCACGAGCCAATCCTATGATGACACCGCTCTCGTCACAGGACAAGCAGAAGGGGGTCAAGGAGCAGCAGGGCGAGATTGCGCAGAACGCCGTCGTGATGGCCAGCCTGCTCGAAGAGGTCAAGGAGAAGCTCCCGAGCTCGGGGAAGATGCACCCGGTGGTGGCGAAGGCCTGCCAGGCACTTCGGAGGGCGGCCGACCAGGACAGAAAGTACCCGAGCAGCAAGCACAGCAACGCCAGTGGGGGAGGCGGTGGCGGTGGCGGCGGTGACGATGGCAACGCGCACGATCAGGCAAAGGAGGATGCAGCCCAGGAGGTCTCCGAGCTGATGAAGCGCCTCAAGGCCCTGAGCCACGGCGATTTCGAGGTCATCCTCTCTGGCGGCGAGGCCAAGGAAAAGACGAGCGTGATCATCATCGTGCAGAGGGAGGAGGGCACTGCTGAGGACTCTTTCAGGCTGACCCTCGTAAACCGCAGCCCAGCGCAGAGAAGCGAGGGGGACGACGGCCTGATCTACCACCCGTACTTCCTCGACAGCAGCCTGCAGGTGCTCCGCAAGACGGTGCTGACGTTCCAGGGCATCCCCGGCGCCAAGATCATCGACGAGGCCGTGCTCTACGAGCTCATGAAAGAGATGAGCCTCATGGCGAAGCCAGGAGACGGCCTCCGCTACATCTACGAGGTGACCAGAGGAGGGCGAGCCGAAGCCAGCGGCACTGGGCCGTCGGGTGCTCCCCTCGTAGCCACGGCCGGACGCCGCGTGGAGAATTGGGGCGCTTGGACCCCGGGGCTAGGCGGGGGGACAATGGTGATCGTTGTTTTGACCCATTGTTTTGCCGATCGACGCGCCCCCCCCCCCCATGGAGTAGATCTTGGCTGTTGTTGGCGCCTGCTTCGAGCAGGTGGAGCCTCCCCTCATGGGACGCACTGTCGCAAACAGTCGCGCTAAGCGGAGGTCCAAAGCCAGATCCCCCCCCCTCTCCGCTCAATGCCGAAAGGACGAAGAAGAACACGCTCACATGTCCTCCTCCTCCTCCTTCCTCCTCCTCCTCCTCCGCCTCCTCCTCCCTCCTCCTCCTCCTCCTCCTCCTCCTCCTCCTCCTCCTCGTCGTCCTCCTTGCTGAACTGCCGCTGCCTCAACAGCCGCCCCTGCTCCGAGAGGTGATTATGCCGCACCTCGCAGGCCGCACCCGCCTCAGCGAGTGTGCGGAGATGGCCGAGGCTCGGCAGCTCGACCTGAGCGGCGCCGCGCCCCCGGAGTTCGAGGCGAGCCCTAAACCGGGCCTGTCCCTGCACAAGAGGAGGAGGAGGAGGAGGAGGAGGAAGAAGAGGAGGAGGAGGAGGACGAGGAGGAGGAGGAGGACGAGGAGGAGGAGGAGGAGGAGGAGGAGGAGGAGGAGGAGGAGGGGGATGCCGAGGAGGAGGAGGAAAAGGAGGAGGAGGAGGAGGAGGAGGGGGAGGAGGGGGAGGAGGAGGAGGAGGATGGGGATGCCGAGGAGGAGGAGGACGAGGGAGAGGAGGAGGAGGAGGAGGAGGAGGAGGAGGACGAGGAGGAAGGAGGAGGAGGAGGAGGAGGAGGTTCTCGAGGCCGGGGGATTGTGGAGCCCCTCGTCGTGTTCATACGGTTTTCATCGAGTGAAACGCTCTTTCACCCTCAAACCTTGATTGTTTGTGTCATTTTTCCTCTCGTTGTGATCCCCTCATACTAACATTTTCTCGTTATATCGTTCGCTTGTGTTCTCTCTCTCTCTCTCTCTCTTTGTCTCTCTCTCTCTCTCTTTGTCTATCTCCTGCACCAGGCCAATGCATGACGATGCGATGCAACTCCATTCCCAACCAACACCAATGCCAATGCAATGCCAATGGGGGGATCCTTTCGTTCGGTGGATTTCAATAAGAATACTTTGTGGACGATGTCATTACGAATCCTTCTTCGGAGGATTTCATTTGCAATGCTGATTTGTAAGGTTTCGACAGGGATCCTCATGTGGAAGGTTCCACTAATCCTTCATGTGGGGGATTCAATCGGACTCGTTCTTTTGGAGGGTTTCAGTAGGAGTCCATCTGCGGAGGGAGCCATTAGGACTCGCCTGCGCACTGCCAACGCAATGCCAAAGCTTTGCCATCGCAATGCCAAACCAATGCCAAGGCGACCCCAATTCAATGCCAATGCAATGCCCATGGGTGGTATCCTTTGTGGTAGATTCCAAAAGGAATCCTACCTGTGGAGGGTTTCGATTAGAATCCTTCCGTGGGGAGGTCCAGTATGAATCTTTTATGTGGGGGCATTCAAAAAGGATCCCTTCTTGTTGAAGGTAAGGAATTCTTCTATGGTGGGAGCCATTCGAACTCGCCAGCGCAATGCCGAAGCAGTGCCAACGCAATGCCAAACCAATGCCAACGCAATGTCAATGGGGGAATTGTTTGTGGTAGGTTTCAACAGCAATCCTTCTAAGAACCCTTATTCGGGGGATGTCACTAGGAAACCTTGTATGGAGGGCTTCGCATGGAACCCTTCTGTTGAGGATTCCAAGTTGGATCCTTCTTGTGGGGGGTATTCAATAGGCATCTTTCTTGTGGGGGGTGTTTAATAGGTTAATAGGAATTCTTATGTGAAGTGTTTGAGTAGGACTCGCCAGCGCAATGTCAGCGCACTGCCAACGCACTGCTAACGCACTGCCATCGCAGGGCCAACGCAATGCCAACGCGATGCCAAACCGTTGCCAAACCAATGCCAATGCAATGCCGATGGCGGGGTCTTGTCTTCCAACGGATTTCACTCGAAATAATTATGTGGATGATGTGGTTGCGAATCCTTCTTCGGAGGATTTCGATTGGAATCCTACCGTGAAGGGTTTCGATTGGGATCTTGAGTTGAATCCTTCATGTGGGGGCTTTCAAAAGGACCCTTTCTTGTGCAAGGTTTTCATAGGAATCCTTCTGTGGAGGGAGCCATTAAAACTCGCCAGCGCAATGCCAACGCAATACCAACGCAATGCCAAGCCCATGTCAAAGTGATCCCACTTCAATGCCAATGCAATGCCACTGGGGGAAATCGTTTTTGGTCAGGTTCAAGGAGAATCCTCATATGGAGGGTTTCGAATGGAATCCTTCCGTGAGGGAGTTCCATGTGAACCTTTTTTGTGGGATGCTTCAATCGGAATCCTTCTCGTGGGGGGTTCACCAGGAATCATTCTGCGAAGGGAGGCGTTGGAACTCGCCAGCGCAATGCCGACGCAGTACCAACGCATTGCCACACCAATGCCAAACCGATCCCAACCCAACGCCAATGCACTGCCAATGGGGGGAAATCCTTTGTGGTAGGTTTCAATATGAATCCTTCGGCGTACGGTTTCGCATGGAATCCTACTGCGGAGGGTTTCAATAGGAGTCCTTCTTGTAGACGGTTTCGATCGGAGTCCTTCTGCGGAGGGTTCCATTAGGACTCGCCAGTGCAATGCTTGCGAAATGCAAGCACACTAGCAACGCACTGCCAAGCGCAATGCCAAGCGCAATGCCAATGCGATGCCAAACAATTGCCAAGCCAATGCCAATGCAATGCCAACAGGGGGGTCTTTCTTTCGAAGCATCTCAATACCAAGCAAGGTTTTCATAGGAATCCTTCTGTGGGGGGAGCCATTAGAACTCGCCAGCGCAATGCCAACGCAATACCAACGCAATGCCAAGCCCATGCCAAAGTGATCCCACTTCAATGCCAATGCAATGCCACTGGGGGAAATCGTTTTTGGTCGGGTTCAAGAAGAATCCTTATATGGAGGGTTTCGAATGGAATCCCTCCGTGAGGGAGTTCCATGTGAACCCTTTTTTTGTGGGATGTTTCAATCGGAATCCTTCTTGTGGGAGGTTCACCAGGAATCATTATGCGAAGGGAGGCGTTGGAACTCGCCAGCGCAATGCCGACGCAGTGCCAACGCAATGCCACACCAATGCCAAAGCGATCCCAACCCAATGCAAATGCACTGCCAATGGGGGGAAATCCTTTGTGGTAGGTTTCAATATGAATCCTACGGTGTACGGTTTCGCAGGGAATCCTACTGTGGAGGGTTTCAATAGGAGTCCTTCTTGTAGACGGTTTCGATCGGAGTCCTTCTGCGGAGGGTTCCATTAGGACTCGCCAGTGCAATGCTTGCGAAATGCAGGCGCACTAGCAACGCACTGCCAAGCGTAATGCCAACGCAATGCCAATGCGATGCCAAACCATTGCCAAACCAATGCCAATGCAATGCCAACAGGGGGGTCTTTCTTTCGAAGCATCTCAATACCAATCAAGGTTTTCATAGGAATCCTTCTGTGGGGGGAGCCATTAGAACTCGCCAGCGCAATGCCAACGCAATACCAACGCAATGCCAAGCCCATGCCAAAGTGATCCCACTTCAATGCCAATGCAATGCCACTGGGGGAAATCGTTTTTGGTCGGGTTCCAGAAGAATCTTTATATGGAGGGTTTCGAATTGAATCCTTCCGTGAGGGAGTTCAGTGTAAACCTTTTTTTGTGGGATGTTTCAATCGGAATCCTTCTTGTGGGAGGTTCACCAGGAATCATTCTGCGAAGGGAGGCGTTGGAACTCGCCAGCGCAATGCCAACGCAGTGCCAACGCAATGCCACACCAACGCCAAAGCGATCCCAACCAAATGCCAATGCACTGCCAATGGGGGGAATTCCTTTGTGTTTGATTTCAATAGGAATCCTTCGGTGGAGGGTTTCGCATGGAATCCTTCTGTGGATGGTGTCAATATGAACAGTTTTTGTGGAGGGTTTCAATAGGAATCCTTCTTGTAGAAGGTTTCGATCGGAGTCCTTCTGTGTAGTGTTCCATTAGGACTCGCCAGTGCAATGCTTACGACATGCAAGCACGCTAGCAACGCACTGCCAAGCGCAATGTCAACGCAATGCCAGTGCGATGCCAAACCATTGCCAAACCAATGCCCATGCAATGCCAACGGGGGGGTCCTTCTTTCGAAGCATCTCAATATCAATCCTTCTGCGGGCGATTTCAATAGGAATCCATATGTGGAGGATTCCAGTAGGAATCATTCAATGGAGGGTTTCGATGGGAGCCCTTTTGTAGAGGATTCCACTATGTATCCTTCTTGTGGGGGGGCGTTCAATAGGGTCTCTTCTAGGGGGAGGGCAGATGAGGCCACGTCGCATTCCTTTTTTTTTGCCGCCGACCCCCCACACACACACACACACAAACACAAAAAGAACACATTGGGGGGAGGGGGGAGAGAGAAAACAAACAAAAGAGGAGGAGGAGGAGGAGGAGGAGGACGGGGAGGCGGAAGGAGAGGAGGACGCCACAGAGTATGCACACCACTGAAAGACGCACGCGCGAACTCAGTGTGAAAGCCTCGCGCGCGCTCTGGATCCCCGAGGGTCTCCACAATCCCCCGTTCTCGAGGAGGAGGAGGAGGAGGAGGAGGAGGAGGAGGAGGGGGAGGGGGAGGAGGAGGAGGGAGTCAGTGGCGCTCTTGCGTGCCCCCTCTCAAGCTGCGCACCAGGAAGGGTCACCCCGGGCTTAGGTCGGGCCTGTCCCCGCACAGGGGGAAGATTCGAAAATAATCCACAAATAGTCTAGGGACGATTTGTCGCGTATTTGTCCGCACTTGTTTTGATTTTTACCTAACAGCTCTTGCTGATAGGTTTCTAGTGGTCTCAAAAGAGAGCATCATGACTCCTCAGGGGGGTCTGGGCGGGACCCGGGGAGGCTGCCGCCGAAGCCGAAATCGCTTGGGACATCCTCGCAAAATCGCTCTTGGTGCTCCCAGAACTCCATTCCCGGGCCACATTTTGGATGCCCGGAGCCAACTGTAGGCCACTTCGTGCTCTTCGATTTCCCAGAACTCCATTCCCGGGCCACATTTTGGATGCCCGGAGCCAACTGTAGGCCACTTCGTGCTCTTCTCCCAGAACTCCATTCCCGGGCCACATTTTGGATCAACTGTAGGCCACTTCGTCTTCAAGTTCCCAGAACTCCATTCCTGGGCATGATTTTGAATGCCCGGAGCCAACTGTAGGCCACTTCGTGTTCTTCTAGTTCCCAGAACTCCATTCCTGGGCCACATTTTGAATGCTGAGGCAGGCTGATGCTGCGGCCGAGGCAGGCTGAGGCTGAGGCAGGCTGAGGCTGAGGCCGAGGCTGAAGGCAGACTGAGGCTGAGGCTGAAGCAGACTGAGGCTGAGGCTGAGGCAGGCTGAGGCTGAGGCTGAAGCAGGCTGATGCTGAGGCAGGCTGAGGCTGAGGCTGAGGCTGATGCAGGCTGAGGCTGAGGCAGGCTGAGGCTGAGGCCGAGGCTGAAGGCAGACTGAGGCTGAGGCTGAAGCAGGCTGAGGCTGAGGCTGAGGCAGGCTGAGGCTGAGGCAGGCTGAGGCTGAGGCTGAGGCAGGCTGAGGCTGAGGCTGTGACTGCGACTGCCGTTGCCGCTGCGACTGTCATCGCGAATGCGACTACGACTGCGAGAACAGCAGAATTCTACAACTGGTTTTTCATCTGAATCTTAAGGGGAATGCTTTCAGATATGCTTCTACACATCGCTGTTAGGTTGCTTTGCCGGGATAATTGTTGACTCTTTGCCATTTGTCGTCCAGAATTCGCCTGTAGGGGGACATGCCCGACCCGAGGCGAGCCTGAGCACCGAGCAGCCCGTCGAGCGTCGCTGGAAGACGCTGGAGATCGAAGAAGAAAAAACGCCATAAACATAAACTCTTGGCGCCCCGCGCGGATTTCTTCGATCCGCGCTGGGCGCCCCCCCCCCCGGCGGCGCCTCCGGCGCCGCCCCTTGCGCGCTCCGCGCGCCAAGGAGGGGGGTCCGGCGCAGATCCAAGAAAAATCAGCGCGAAGCGTCAACCGTTTTTGTGTACGTCGTTTTTGTTCTTCTTCTAGGAGAGGGCCGTGGCGCACATGCTCAGCGCGTGCGGTGCCACCAACGAGGAGGTCGGGCAGGTGCTGCTGGAGATGGACCTAATCGGAGCCAGCCGCCTTCGCGACGACATGGAGCTGCGGAGGTCCGAGTTCCAGTCGGGCGTCAGCACGATCATCAAGGAGTACTGCAGGTACATCAGGATAGGCGCGAGCCAGGGCTTCCGCAGCTGCTGCGGTGGCGGGAAGGCCCAGGAGCTGATCGACATCCTGGACCAGATGGAGGCGCAGTCTGACAGGATCGTCACGACCGTGGATCACATCGTGCCGCCGGTCCTGGAGCTCTGGGGCGGGGCGAAGACCGCGAGCAACCCGTGGGTGCTGAACGGGATGTGCCAGCGCGCCTGGACCGACGAGTGGGCCGGCCCGGTCATGGAGACCGGCTCGGGCTCGTTCGTGGACATGCAGCTGACGCTGCCGGAGGACGCGGCCAAGACCCCCGAGGTGCTCGTCACGGAGCTCATCCACGCATGCGCGGCCAAGTGCGTCCACCTGGAGAGCAAGGGCCACATCATGGGCCTGAGGAGCATGATGCTCCGGGTGGCGGCAATCGTGGAGCACTGCTTCCTGGAGCGGCTGCGAGATCTGCCGCAGCCGCCCGGCGACCCCGTCATGCTCGAGGACGTCCCCCAGCACGCCCTCCGCAGGGGCGACGAGGTGAGGGTTGTGAAGCGCCAGGGCAAGACGCTGCGCATCCAGAGGCGGTCCGGCGGAGACGCGGTGGACGTGCCTGCCGGTGCCGTGGGCGACGACCCGGAGAAGTGTGTCTACCGCCGGCTCTGGACGGGGCAGCGGCACCAGACGCTCCAGAACCGCATGCTGCAGGACCTCCACATCATCTCCGCTCATTACGCCATGGCGGTTCTCTCGGGGGGGGGTCGGAGGTGCTACCTGGGCGACGGCGTCCTGGCAAGGACAGCGACTACGTTCTTGACCATCCTCTGCGTGATGGACGCGTCTCTACGAGCGAAGTCCCCCAACAACCTTCTCCTCGCCGACATTCTCCGCGGCAACGTACTCGAGGACCCAGCTATCAAGAATCCCGAGTTCAGGGCTTGCGTGCCGCTCGGATTCTCGACCTCCACCTTGTCGGGCGTCGACGTTACGCTGCTGATGTCCAATCTGGAGAGCTGCAACCCAGACGTCCTAAGGTTCAGCCACGCGCAGAGATGGGTAGGGGAGGTGGGGAAGACTTCTTAGAAGCACTCCTGCTTCTAAGAAGCAGCGGGCCTGTTTTTGTAGTTGTGAGGCAGGCGCCTTCTAAGAAGAAGCCTCCTTCTAAGACGCCTTCCCCCTCCCCATACCCCCTTGCGCGCGCTGCCAAGAGGTGCCGCGCGAAGGTGCTGGCGTATATCCAGGTGGTGGAGAAGCTTGCACGGCCCCCCAAACCAGGCTTCATCGACAACGATCAGAGCAAGCCGGAGGGGCCCTGGTTGCTTTGCGACTGGAAGCCCGATCGGGAGTTCACCGCGGACGAGCCGAAGTGCATCTTCTACCCCAGCCTGGCGCAGGAGCTCCAGCTGAACAGGTACAGGCCGGCCACGGACGTCAACCTGCCGGTGGCGATGTCCGACAGCGGCAAGAGGGACGACGTCACCCTGTGCATGTTGCTGGCGTGCGTGTGCCAGTACATACCCAACCCCAAGGAGGCCAAGCCGGACAGGCCCAAATACCTTGGGGACCTGGATGACTTCGGTGGCTCGCAGGTGGGGCCCATGGCGGGCCCAGGGATGGTGCGCGCCGTGGCGCGAGAGGATCGAGACGAGAGCGCGCAGGGCTGGATGTGGCACAGGTGGAAGAAGAACGAGGAGGTGCACATGGCCTGCGAGGTGGTCTGGATGTGCCGGGCCGTTCTGGAGGACTGCCTCGTCCTCAACTTCGCGGGCCAGGAGGAGGGCCTGAAGAGCCACTCCGACAAGATCAAGACGGCCTACACGCCCAACCTGATCTTGCCCAAGTGGCTGCCCGTCGAGGGGGAGATGGGAGACCCCAGACGACTGGCCGTCGCCTTCGGGAACCTCAATGCCAGTGAGACCAGCGACGGCAAGCAGTGCGCATGTGGGCTGCCCAGCGACGACACCATCCAGAAAGGGGCCACCAGCGTGTTCGAGGAGCTGGCGATGGGCGTGATCGGGTCAAAGGACGACCTGGAGGAGCCACCAGAGAAGGAGGCAGAGCCTGACCAGGAGGAGGCCGAAGACGTCGAAGGGGAGATCGCGGCCCAGAAGCCTGCCCGAGTCCGGCTGCTGTCGCGACCGAAGCCCCTCAACGAGCATGACGTGCTCACTTGCGACCAGGATGGACTGAATAGGTACGACAACCAGCTGTCGATCGAGGATCCCGGGACGACCTGTGTGTACCGTACCGCGTTGGCGCCTCTCGAGGCGTCGTCGGTTCCCGACCCGGGAGTGGTACGGTGCATAGTGTTCCGGCCATTGGAGCCGAAGAATGATGCACATTACCGCGCCGGAGCGGGGCCGCAGCTTGACGGGGTGCAGACGTGGTACGGTGCATGAGCGCCGTTCTCGCAGAGGAGGCAGAGCATGTGCACTGCATCCTGACAACGCCGAGATTGTGCATCCCATTGCTCGTGCAGTGGTTCGGGCAAGACCGGCACGGCAAGCTCCTGCAAGACGACTTGCGAAACGTCTTTCACAGGGCCTTGTTCGAGCCAGGTGACCAGCCTGGAACATATCCCCATCGCTATGGCTGGCATCGCCTCGTCTCGATGCCAATCTTAAGGATTCCCCCAGTTTCTGAGGGCGCATCCCTGAGATCGCCATTCCCTCTTGGCCCATCAGTCTTAGGAATAGGGGTAAGTTCGAGGCTGGTTACCAGGGGAGTTCCTCACGGAGAAGGACCAGGCCGCTGTCTTCGGTGCCGCTGGCCAGACCGAGGAGGTCATGGTCCCCCTGCAGCTCCCGGAGAAGCCCACGAAGGCGACGCAGATGGACGAGGACAGGCAGACTTGGGTTGAAATCGGGCGTGTCCCCCTACAGGAGGAATCTTCCGAAATAGTCCCAAAGTAGGGTCCGGGGACGATTGTCCTGATTCCATTCTGACGAGTTTGGAATCCAGGGGCACCTGCCCGACCTAAACTCCGGCCGTTCAAAGCAAGGCAAGAAGGCGTGCCTGCTTGAGACCGCCCTGCCCGGCGGCCCCCGCGCGCTCTGGGGCTTCGGCTCCTCGCTCGGTCGCTGCCCCTCCGCCGCGGCGCCTCTCCTCTGGCCCTCGCTCGCTCGTCGTTGCTGCGGGCCCTCGTTCGGTCCTGTGCTACCCGGGAGCTAGCACGAAGTCGGGCCTGTCCCTCGACAGGAGGAAGATCCAACAAGCATAACAAATAGTCGTCAGGGGACCATGGCTGAGCATGTCTGGAGCACTTGTTTAGGGTCTTGTTGATGATGCGTCCAAGATTCGCCTGCGGGGGGACATGCCCGACAAAAAGTTAGCACTTGACTCTAACCCACGTCCACGACAAAACAAACACGAGGACAGGCACTACTGGGGGCGGTATACGGAGTACTACCGGAAGCGAGCCAAGTTCGGGACGGAGTGCGGCCGCTTCTTCGAGGAGCTCAAGGGCCCTTCGGCCAAGGATCGGCGGCGCGCCCGGGGGGGGGGGGGGACGTGAGAGTGGGGGCCGGCCTTCTCGGAAGGCGGGCGGGGCTTCTCGGAAGCCCTCGGTCTTCGGAGCAGGCTCAGCAAAGTGGTCCTGCCGAGTCTTCCGAGAAGGCCCGCCCCCTCCGCATTCTCCCTCCTGGGTGTCGCCGCCGAGAGGAGCTCCTCGCCAGCTGGAACCGCATAGCCTACGGGGCCAGCTCGCTCGCGAAGGACAGCTACCGGGCCGCGGCCGTGAAGCTCGTGGAGTACTTCTGCCGGATCGGTTGCGAGCTGGCTCGGCTCATCAGGCAGAATCGGGACGTGCTCGCGCGTTGCAAGGATTTGGCGACTACAATGGGTGTAGCGTTGTTTCGCTGGGCTCTGGTTTGCGATCGAGGCCTTCTGGGCTTAGGCGTCACTTCGTTGCGTCAACATTTTGATGAACCATCCTCGGAGCGCGGCAGAGATCTCTGTTGATAGCATCGCCCGCCCCCCCAGGCGCGGATTGCAAACCACACCCTTTGCAAACCACATCCTTCAGGGTCGCCGAAAGGAATCGGATAACAACACATGGCATAAACAAAGTGATTTCAACTTCGCGCGGATTTCTTGGATCGGCGCTGCACCCCCCCCATGGCGTGCGGAGCGCGCCAGGGGCGTTGCCGGATGCGCCGCCAGGGGGGTCCAGCGCCGATCCAACAAAAACACCAGCGTTGGCCTCCGAGAGTTTATGTCTATGGCAGTTGTTTGCTGCTCTTGTGAAGGAAGAGTACGAGGAGATGGTCGAGTGGTTGGGAACCGTCTGCGTGCAGCACCTGCGCACGTACATCAGCAAAGTTGAGGCGGACCCTCACCTGGGCGGCGCCGACCGCAGAGCGTACCTGCACAAGTTCCAGCTTCTGCTCGTGACGCTCTCCGAGTGGAAGCTCGGGGAGGCAGACACGCCAGTTTTGGTGGTCAGGGGGCAATGTCGGGGGGGATAGCCTCAGAGGGTGAACCCCTAATCGCCAATTCGTCGCCGCGAGTGGCCCGATAGCCCCACCGCCCAGGAGCGTGCGGATTCGCCACTGGGGTATACTGCCGATCTCTCGGCGACGATCATCGCCGACTCCGGCCCCATGGCTCCCCCCTCAGCGGGCCCCCCCGTCGTTGCCCACCAGATGGGGAGCCAGCTGGCCATCGAGGGCAAGGACGAGGAGAGCCAGGCGGGCGCGCACGACGAAGAGGCCGAGGCCTACGACAGCTACTCGCTCCTGGTGCACGAGTACATGCTGTCGGCGGCGTGGCTTTCTGGCAAGGACACGAGCAGCGCTGTGGAGGCGGCCCTGTGCCGGTCACGGCCGAAGGTGCTCGCCTGGGCGGAGGACAGGTCGCATGGCGCCCACATCGCAGAGCGGAGCTCATTCGGAAAACGATCGGATGGGCCTGGAGTGTCCTGGAGGATTTCGCTCCGCATTTCGAGGTGGATTTTGTACGTTTTTTTTTGGGGGGGGGGCAGGAATGAAGACTTAACCAAAATCCACTCGCCGTTTCGGGGCTTTGCATGACAATTCGCTTCAGCACGTCTGCAAGGGTGGCCCGCCGATGGGTCGCCAGACGGGGCTGGAACCGGGATCGATCGTTCCAGAGCGTTCCGGAACTCTCTCGGTCGAAGAATAGAAAACGACATGAACAGAAATTCGTGGCGCTCCGCGCGGATTTCTTGGATCCGCGCTGGGTCCCCCCCCTCGGCGGCGCCGGAGGCGCCGCCCCTGGCACGCTCCGCGCGCCAGGGATGGGGTTCCAGCGCAGATCCAAAAAATCCGCGCGGAGCGCCAGAAGTCTATGTTTCTGCCGTTTTTTATTCTTCTATCCAGAGCGTTCTGGAACTCTCCCGGGAGCCTTCTGGAGCGCCACTGGAGTGGCCGCGGCGTCCGTTACATCCTCCAGAACCGCCGGATCTCGTTCTGCGGGCCCTCGTTCGGTCCTGTGCTACCCGGGAGCTATCACGAAGTCGGGCGTGTTCCTCGCTACAGGAGGAATACTCAAACATAGTTTTAAAGAATAGCCTAGGGACGATTTTTCGATCATGTTTTGGCAAGTTTCGAATATGTCGGGGGTATTTTTCATCTGTCGTACAACATCGGCCTGTAGGGGACATGCCCGACCTAAGATTTGTCCTCTGGTCCGACTTTGTCCCCGTCTCGGCGTCGCGCGAGGTCGCGGAAGCTCGACGGGCTCCTGTCGCAGATCGTCGCGATGGCGCGCGGGCAGGCCTTCACGGCGTGCCTCGCGCTGCCCGAGTGGGGCCCGAAGTGGGCGCCGGCCAAGGTCGGAGGCGGTGGGCCTGTCTTCCACCGCCGACCACCAGAAGTAGGAGTGGGAGGGGGTCCTCCTCCTCCTCCTCCTCCTCCTCCTCCTCCTCCTCCTCCTCCTCCTCCTCCTCCTCCTCCTCCATCCCCCCTCCAACTTGTGGTGGTGGTGGCGGCAAGCAAGCCCATCAAGAGGAGGGCCAGCTGAGACAGCGATATTTGGCCGTCGGGGGGGACCCTCGTCGCCACGGCTGGACGCAGCTCGGCAAAATGGTGCGGTTTTGGGCCCTGGGAGGGGTCCCGAGACCGATGGTGAGCTGCCGCTGTCTCAGCTCGCCCCGCTCTACAAAGGCCATGGATCCGATTTGCGAGCAGACCTTGGAGTCGGCTCACCCGATGACGGGAGGAATCTCGACCGTCGACGTGGTCAGCTTCCCAGGAGCCCCGTACATCTCGATCACTTTCGACGCTTTTACCGACCTAGACGAGAACAGCACGCTCATGTTCTACAAGGACGCCGCCTGCCGCGAGGCCGTCCCGAACTGCGAGGTCATGAGCGGGAGCGCCTTGAGTGGAGATTGGCCTGGTATAGCTGGCAAGCAGACTCTGAACGTGTTCGCCGAGACTGTCTACTACAAGGCAGTTGCCGCGGTCGGCTCCGAGGCGTCCCTCTTCCTCCTTTCCCGATTCCTCCTCCTCCTTCCCCCGAATGTTTTAAACGAATTGGCCAGTACATTTCGCCTTGAATGTGGTGGCCGTGAACGGGCGGCCTCATAGTCTCTTGCGCTTTGTGTTCAGTCTGGGTCCGCGGAACCGCTTCGGGGAGCGTTTCATCATCAGCGGCAGCCGCATCAGCAACATCAGCAGCACCATAATCACACATCACCAGCATCACCATCAGTGTCATCATGATAATCATCGTCATCCTCCTCCTCCTCGGCATCATCACCACCATCGTCGTAACCATCCTCAGCAGCAGCATCATCGTCGCCATCCCCATCACCATCAGCAGCACCCTCAGCATCACCGTCATCACCATCACCACCACCATCACCATCACCATCACCACCACCACCACCGTCACCATCACCATCATCGCCTCCCCTCGATCGAGCGGCCGGTCGGCCGGCCAGTCACATTGGGCACACCGACGCGGCAGCCCCGGCGCTGGCAGGGCGGCGAGGGGTCGGAGCCCGGCCCGTGCACGCGCGGGCGAGAGCGGAGCGCCCGCCCGCCCGGCCCCCCCGCCACGGGCGCACGCCCGCCGGGGGCCTTCCCTGGCCAGGCCCCCCTCCCTCCCTCCCTCCCTCCCTCCCTCCCTCCTCGTCCTCCCTCCTCCCTCCGCGTCCCTCCTCCCTTCTCCCCCCCCCCTCCGCCCCTCCCCTCCCCTCCCTCCCTCCCTCCCTCCCTCCCTCCCTCCCTCCCTCCTCCCTGCTCCCTTCTCCCGTCCTCCATCCCTCCTCCCGCTCCGCCTCCCCAGCATGTCCCTCCTCCCCCTCCTCCTTCGCGTCCCTTCTCCCTCCTCCCTCCTCCCGCTTCGCCTCCCTCCCTCGAGACCAGCGGCAGGCGTGGGGGTTCAAGTTCCGGGCGACCGCCCCCGTGAGCGAGGACGGTTGCGCGAGGCTGGAGGAGTACGCCAGCAAGATGCACATCGCTGAGGAATAGAAATCGGCACACGCGTAAGCTGTAAAGAGGTCCCCCAGAGCTCCGACGATCCCGTTCTGTCCGTATCAGCGGTATGTCCTTCGGTGCGTCCTCCGAAAGCCGTTTGCGGGCCCCTGGGGAAGTGGTCCTGGAGCTCTGGGGCGCGGACCGAAAAACCAAACGACACATCGTCGGATGTAGGGGTGTGCGCGGATTTCTTAGGTCGGCGCTGGACCCCTCACCCCCCACGGCGCTCTTCCTGGTGCCTTGTGCGTCTGCGATGTGGCCTGCCTGAAGCCAGCTTCTCCAGGGCTTTATGGTTGTCACGCTTCTTACAACAGCGTTCATGCGTGTGTCGATGTTCGTTCCTCTCGCGTCGCCGAAGACCTCGACCCCCTCGTCTACAAGCTGGCGCTGGCGGAAATGCAGAACGACGTGGAGCGGGCCCAGAGTTACCTCATGCGCAGCTGCCAGCAGCTGACCGCGAAAGCGAAGAGTCTGCAGGAGGCGAGCAGCGGGGGGCTCTTCACAGACGAGACGGAGATCAGGGCAACGATAGGGGGCACGGGCCAAGGCGGGAACGCGTCGGCCCCCAATCGCCCATGAATCGCCGACGGGGGTCGGATGGCTCCACGCCGCCCAGGAGCGTGCGGATTCGCCAGCTTGGGCCTATTGCCCATCTGTTGGCGATGTAACGCTGATTCCAGGTCGACGCCCCCCCCCCCCCGAGCTAGTCCCCCCGTATCTTTTCATGGGCCTGTTTTCCACCGCCACCATGAGTTGGAGGAGGACGAGGGGGTCCTCCGCCTCCTCCTCCTGCTGCACCTCCTCCTCCTCCTCCTCCACCTCTTCGTCCTTCTCCTCCTTGTCCTCCTCCTTCCCCCCTCCAACTTACGGCGGTGGTGGTGGAAAACAGGCCCATCATCTTCCCCTCAGGAGAGGGAGCAGGTGAGCCTGCAGACGGGCGAGGCTCGGAGCGCAAAAGATTGGACGGAGGCAGGAACTTTCGGAGTCTTGGCTGCCTCGACACGCCCGTTCTGGGACGCAACGCGTAGCGTTAAGTCGGGCCTGTCCCTCTACAGTCAAAAAATAGCAGAAAAATAATCCGGGGACGATTGTTTGACCATTTTCGAATATGTCTTAATGTTTTTGGGGTGATCTTTTTTGCTTCGTCCCAAATCCGCCTGGAGAGGGACACGCCCGACCTAAGCGTAGCGTGATCCAAACGTCCGTGTCCACACGCTGCGCGCTGGCTAGGCTCCACGTGCTGGCCCACGTCTTGGCGAGCGCCTCCCGAGGAGGAGGAGGAGGAGGAGGAGGAGGAGGAGGAGTCAGACTTGCGCTTTCTGTCCACGCGCGGAGCGCCGTGGCAGCACGCTGCGTGCCGCGCGCATGCGCATCGGGCAGCGAGAAGGTCGGAGCTCTGCGTGGCTCCCGCGGCTCGGCGCCGCACCCCCCACACTCCTGGCGGTGCCTCCGGCGCCGCCCCCTGGCGCCGCCCCTGCGCGCCGGGGACGGGGGTGCAGCACCTGCCCGAGAGATCCGCATCGAGGTTCGAATGTTCCTGCTCCTCCTCCTCCTCCTCCTCCTCGTCCTCATCGTCCTTCTCCTCCTCCTCGTCCTCCTCGTCCTCCTCGTCGTCCTCCTCGTCGTCCTCCTTCTCCTGGTTCATGTCCATGTCCTCCTCCTCCTCCTCCTCCTCCTCGTCCTCCTCGTCGTCCTCCTTCTCCTTGTTCATGTCCATGTCCTCTGGAGGTCTTCTTCGACAACAAGCCCCCTCTGGCCGTGCCGACGAGACTCCGGGAGACGGCCGACTTCCAGGCCGTGTTCGGCGACCTGCAGCCCCGGTGCACCGTCGTGGAGGACTCGTCCCACAGGGTGTGGTACCAGGTCGGGCTCGGGCTACGGTAGGTTTGCGTCTTGTCGACCGGCGGCGACCCCAGCGCGGGCGTTCAAGGTTGAACGCCGCCGGCGACCCAGAATCGGTTGATGTTGAAGGATCGGACGTCTCGGAAAGGGCCGATCGTTCAAGGTTGAACGATCCCCGAGGTGACAGAAACCATCGCTTGGGTCGACACGACGCAAGCCTGCCGTAAATGGTGTGTTGGCGGTTGGTGGACCGTTGTTGTTCTGATTCCGTTTTGCAGCACAGGCATGCCGAAGACAGAGCGAGGGAACACGACCACAAAACGGAGGCGAGCAACAGTGTTTCGCTCGAGACCCGGCACCAGGTTGCTGACAACACCGAGGGCAGGGCGGCGACCTACATGCTACGGCAGTGGAAGAGCAGAGAGAGCTGCTACCTCCAGGGGGGGGACGCCACCGATCCGGCGCAGGACGACAAGAAGAAGGACAGCAAGAAGAAGGAGGAGACTCCGTGGGGCCCCGCGCAGGTCGACAAGTTCACGTTTGCGCTGCTCACGGAGCAGGGGTGGCCTGGCTACCCGCGGCTTGTACAGGATCAGGGACGGCCTGGAGAAAATACCAAGCTGAGGTACCTGGACAGCACGTACGAGCGCATGCATGAGCAGGACATCGAGGATTCGCGCAAGAAAAATCGCGTGATGGGGCGCATCCTCCAGATCATCACGTGGACGCACCCGCAGCAGAAGTCGGGCGACAAGAAGGTGCCCATGAAGAATTTGTGGAAGATTCTGTTCAGAGAGGCGACCAAGGAAAACCCGCGGCACCTGATGTACATCCGGCCCCCAGACGGTTCCATGGGGGCCTTCGTCCACATCGTATACCACGACACCCTCGACGTCATCGAGTTCTTTGGCATTTACGATTCGGGGAGGATCCAAGAGCAAAGATCTGCACGAACAGGATTGTCGGAGGTATGTGCGGATTTCTTTGATCAACGCTGGGCCCTCCCTCCCTGGCGCGCGGAGCGCGCCAGGGGCGGCGCCTGAGGCGCTGCGTGGGGGCCAGCGTCGCCCCAAGAGATCCAGGCGGACATCCGAGAACGTGTTGTTTATGTTGGATGCGACTCCTCTGGAGGAGGGCTTGCCGCAGGCTTGTGTGCTCGAGCAACTTCAGGCTGTCGCTGGCCATTCCGCCGGAGGACGCGCCTCCAGCCCGAACGTCCGACGGCGGCATGCCCTTCATCAAGGGCAGCCCCTTCTCGCCCCTCTACAACGGGAGCGGCCAGAAGGTGGAGCAGCCAGAGTCGGTCGTCATCGAGCGGTCGTCGAGGAATAAAAGACTGGGGGCGCCCATGCGGCGTGGTGACCACACCGCGTGGTGAGTCGGTGGGGAGTCGGCGCCAGGGGAGGTCACAACGCGGTCCGTCACCACACGGTTCTGCGGTCCCGAAAAAGAGCGGCACAGAGATGAACCCACAGAGGTTTGTCTGCATATGCTGGGTCTGGGTGCCATTGCACCCATCAGAATTTTGAAGAAAAATTGTCACTTTCATGGATTCCAGATCGCCCAGAAACATCAAGAATAGGCAGTGGACCCTGGGCATGTTCTTGGAACTCGCTGTTTTCCGTTCTGAATATGTGTTGCATATTTGACCCTAGACCGCTCTCTTTGAGAAAGCGCCTCCAGAGAAATCCACTTTCTTGGCTCAGAAGTTACCTGACTCTAAGCACCAAGACATCCGACGTCTCGATTTTTTCGAGACGCGGGCCCCCGACCTCCCGACCACTTCCACGGGACCGGTTTTCCGTCCCGAGTCGCTTTCTGACGGTCCTGAGGCCCGGCGAGGGCCCCGAGAGTCCGAAAACGACGAAACATGTCCGTCTCGATTTTTGTCGAGACGCCCGATGTCTGGGCATGCAGCTCTGTCGCTCTTCCAGGTCGCTCCTGCACTCGAACACGACGCTCGAGAGGCTCCTGCAGGAGCAGGGCGACGCGGCCGGGCAGGGCCCCGCCTTCCTGCCCGCAGGGCTGCTTCCGCTGCCGCCCTTCCCTACGAGGTCGGCGGCCCGCCGAGGGGGAAGTGACCCACACATGTCAGCCACGCACATGCCCAGACATCGGGAGTCTCGAAAAAATCGAGACGGAGGTTTTTCGTCGTTTTCGGCCTCTCGGGGCCCTCGCCGGGCCTCGGGACCGTAAAAAAACGACTCGGGGCGAATAACCGGCCCTGGGGAAGTGGTCGGGAGGTCGGGGGCCCGCGTCTCGAACAAATCGAGACGTCGGATGTCTTGGGAGGAGGGTCTGGGGGATGGGGGAGGGCTTGTTAGAAGCACGCTGCGTCTTAGAAGGCGCGGGCCTTATCTATAGACGTGAGGCCGGCGCCTTCTAAGAAGCACTCTGCTTCTGAAAGGGCTTTCCCCGTCTTGAGTTTGGGAGTTGTTGGTTCGAGGTTCTAGTTTTCCAGCGTGTTCGTCGGTTCTCGGCGGCCTTCCGACCTCGGGATGCGTTCCAGCAGCTGCGCCTCGCCGGGAGATATCCGGGTTTGCCCGGATCGTCCCGAACGGCCGCCGGAGACCCGATGTATGACCCGAAAACCGAACCAAGCTCGCTCAGGGGCGGGGGGGCAGGCCATCTCAGAAGGCGGCGGGGTTCTCAGAAGCCCTCGCGTTTTGGGGAAGCCGTCCGTGTCCTTGGGGAAGGCTTCGCAAGCTTCTCGGAAGGCCAGGGGCCATCTGAGTTGCCCCCTCGCTGCACGTCATCACTCGGGACTCCTCTGGCAGCCGTTCGGGACGATCCAGAGATCCGGGCACCCCCAGGAGGCCTGCGACGAGGCGCAGCGGCTGGAGCACATCCCGGTGCTGGCAAGCCGCCGAGAACCGACGACAGCACCCCTGAAGCTTCGGACCTGGAACGGCGAAACACCAAGCTTCTGCTTCTGATCGAGGAACGAACAGTGTCATAAACGTAAAAACTCGGAGATCCGCGCGGACCTCCAGGTTTCTGTGTTTATGTCATCGTTCCCTCCCCTACCACAGCTCCCGAACTCCGAAGTCTGTGCCTTCCCCGCCCCGGCGCGCCGCCCACGAGGGGCTACGAGGGGGAGGACGCCGGGTCCGAGAGCAAGGACGTCGAGATCTACTGCCATGGAGACCTGGGGCACCCAGACCTCCAGCTGTTCTGGCCCCTCAAGACGGCCCCCAGAAAGGCTTTTTTTTGTACCAAAAAAAATCGGCTCCCTGAATTCAAAAAAATGTTTTTTAGTTTAATAAAAACAGTCCCCAGAAAGGCAAAAGAGGGCTCCCAAACGGCCTGAGAGGGCCTCCAGGTGCCCCAAGTATTGCCTCCCAGGAGGCCAAGACAGCCACAAGACGGCCCAAAGAAGGTCAACAAGGGCTTCTCGACAAATGGTGCCACATGTGACGGCCTTCCTCTATCTCGTCCTCCGCTTCCAGACAGGGTCGGAGCAGATGGGGTCGGAGGATCGCGCCGCATCGCCGATGCATCGGCGATGCTGCTCGATTTGGAGCCCGATTTTATCCACGCCGACGTCGCCGATGCATCGGCGATCCGGCGCGATCCTCCGACCCGATTTACTCGGATTCTGGAGGCCTCTTGGTACAGTCGGACCGGGGGATAAGATCGAGGTCGGTTCGGGGAGGGTACCCTAATGTTCTCCTTGTTTGTTGGGAGTTATTGTGCATCATCCTGTGGGAGGGTACCCCTGGATGTTCTGTGTGTTTTGGCCGGCGGAGGGTCTCGTGTTCTCGGAGGATGTTCTTCAGTCCTAGGTCCGACTGTATACACAGATCTACGACGGTTTGACTTTTGTCAACCCCGCGGTCTTCCCTCGATCTCGGCCCCTGGGGGGGGCACTACTTATCGAGCCCTGGGGCGATCAAACATTGAACTGGGGAGAAAGCTACCCCTGGGAGAGGGGGAGAGAGCCTCGAGGCCGCGGATTGGAGCCAACGAGTTGTCGGCCGTCCGGGGGCAGGACGAAGCGTGTGGCGTGCAGCCGGTTTTGGCCCCGCTCGCCCGGCGCCCTCCACGACACCGCGGCACCGTGGCGCCTTCTCGCGCCAGGCGGCGCCAGCTTCCCGAGCTGATTCGCCAGCCCCCGGCGTGGTCCGACCCGAGGGACCGAAGAAGCAACATCTGCGCAAGCCTGAACCTTCGGAGGCCAAGATCGCCTACCGGGGAGACCGAATCGGGAATGGAAAGGAGGAGGGGGAGGAGGAGGAGGAGGAGGAGGAGGAGGAGGAGGAGGAGGAGGAGGAGGGGGAGGAGTACCAGCGCTGCCGCTGGGAGCTCGTCAGTATATGCCACTCCTCCGTGCCTATCCGAGGATCTGGTGTCTCGGACGGCTGTAAAAAGTCCCTCAAGCAGGTCTCCTGCCAGGAACCCAGAGATACGACGCTCCAAAAAAGTTGGAGCGGGCGAATTTTGTCTGATTTCGGCCTCCGGGGGCCCTCGCGGGGACTCGGGAGCGTCAAGAAACGACTCGGGGCGAAAAACTAGCGAAGTGGTCCAGACCTCCGGGGCCCACGCATCGAAAAAAATGGAGCAGCCGGATGTCTGGGAAGACTGGGGTAGGACGAAATCTGCTGCATGCAGCTGGCTTCGGCCACGCCCGCCGGTCGCTCTCCTCGATGCACTTGCGTCTCCCGGCGCTGGGAGGCGCCAGGAAAACTTGCTGCGTGAGCCGATTCGCCAAACCCCCGCTTTTCGTCTGACCCGAGAGACCGAAGAAACAACGATTGCGCGAGCCTAACATTCGGAGGTCGGAGAGAGCGCGTTTCACGGGCGCTTGCTTTGGGAACATTCGGCGGCGCGTTTCGAACCAGGGGGTGGGCCCCCCCCCAAACACTCGGCGCCGTCGATCAGAACCAGGGGGACTCCCCTCCCCCCTAACCCCCCCCCCCCTTCCCGAACCCCCCCCCCCACCCCTCCCAAGGGAGTGGGTCCAAATCCCCCCGCCCCGGGCGCTGGCGCCGGCGCTGGCGGCCGCCGTACCAACGCAGCGACGATGACGGTGGGGGGGGGGGTTTCAGCCCCCCCCCACCCGTGCCGGCGCCGGCGCCGGCGCTGGCGGCGGCCAGCAGCGCCGACGGCGGGGACGCAGCGACGATGACAAGTGAAGGCCCAGACGCCGCAGAGGGGACACACAAATCGCCATATCATATCGAGCCCTCGCATGCTCCTCAGACGCTCCTGAGACTCTTCTGACGAGACCGCAAGAGGCATCCATTAGAACTCTGACCCTTTACCAAAACACAGTGGCGGGAAGAGCCGAACGCCACACCACCACCACCACCACCCACGCCACCACAGACCACCATACCACCATCACCGCCACCACCACAACCACCACCACAACCGCCACAACCCACCATCACCACCACCACCACCATCACCACAAACTACATTACGACCACCACCATGACCACCAAAAACGCCACCGCCACCAGCACCACCACAACCACCACAACCCACAACAACCACCACCACAACCACCACCACCACAAACCAGCACACCATTACCACCACCACCGCCGCCACAAACACCGCCACCACAACCCACCACTCCACCACCATAACCACCACCACTCACCACCCACCACCCACCATCACCAGCACCACTACCAGCAGCAGCAGCACCAACACCACCACAACAGCCCACCACCACCACCACCACAAACCACCACGCCACCACCACCACCACCGCCATCACCACGACGACCACCACCTTCACCACCTCAACCCACCATCACCACCACCACCAAACCATCACGTAACCACCAAACCATCACGTAACCACCACCACCACAGTCACCACCACCACCACCATCACCACCACAACAGCTCACCACCACCACCACCATCACCACCAATACAACAGCCCACCACCACTACCACCACCATCACCACAATCTACCACACCACCACCACCGCCACAACCATCACCACTACCACCAGCAGCGCAACCCACCACCACCACCACCCGAACCACCACCACCACCACCACCACCACCACCACCACCACCACCGCCACCGCCACTACCGCCACCACCACCAGCACCCCCGCCGCCGCCGCCAGCCGCCGCCGACCCCGGAGCCGGCCCGAGGAGAGGGAGAGAGGAGAAGTAGGGGAAGGGGGGGAGGGGGGGGGTCGAACCCCCCCCCTCCGTCACGGGAAGGTGGGGGGGGTGTTCGAACCCCCCTCCCCCCCCCAGGAGGGGGGGGGGGGGGGCCCGGTTCCAACCCCCCCCCCCCTCCAAGCGACCACAGCAGGCGCTCTTTCGGAGGTCGAGATCTATTGTCATGGGTGGCTGGCTCGGGCGGGGAGCGGAGTGTCCACGGCACGCTGCCGTGGGGGCCCGTCGGCGTGCGATTCCTGGGTGCTGCTCCTTGGGTCGGCGCGGGGCCCCCCTGGCGGAGCCTTCCGCGCCGCTCCCCAGTTCCGATCCAAGAAGACGGCGCCGATCTCCGAGGTGCATGTTGTTAGGGGGGGGGGGGGGCAAGCACACAGACACAATGGATCGTCGATTCCCCAGCAAATGTAGAAAATATGGGAAGTGGGGGGGCAGACAGAGACCCGGAAGATATGGGGAAACACGGGAATCGTTTTATTTGTGTGTCCCAGGGCCCCTTCAGTTATATCAGTGGGAGCCAAAGAACTCGAGACCTCAGAACACGAGGAGGGCGTGGTCTCACTGAGGTCCCCGTTTTTGCCGCGGGGGTAATACATCTGGACTGTTTGGTTCGAGACATCTGCAGAAAAAAAACCCTTATCCATAATGGTTCGGGCCCTTTCCGAACTTAGGTCCCCTCCCAAAGCGTTAGGGGTACACTTATGGCTCATAATTCTTTGTATTTCCAGGAGACCTCTTCGGGAGCATCCCAGAGTCGCTGCGCGTCGGGTACGAGTTCTGGCGCCGGGGGCCCAACACGATCATGGGGTACCCCAGGAGGTTCGACGAGAAGGCGTACAAGGAGCAGAACAGGGCCATTCCCTGGTGGGCGGGCTCCGCGGTGATCATCAGCATGGGGGGCAAGGATGGGTTCCAGTCCGACGACACCGCGTCGCCCCTGGAGGTCGAGACTCAGATATACCGGGTGCCGTGGAGGAATCTGGAGGATTCCGACGGGTGTGCGGGCCTGAAGGTTGCCTCGAGGCCCCTGGTCCTGCTGAACTTGATGGCACCGCCCAAAGGCTCGCTGCTGGAGAGCGTCGCAAGGCTCCTGGCGAGGATGGAGCTCCTGAGCCACGCGCTGGTCTGGTCCTCCACGGTTGTCAGGGAGCGGGGAGGAGGAGGAGGAGGAGGAGGAGGAGGAGGAGAAGGAGGAGGAGGCCTCCTCCTCCTCCTCCTCCTCCTCCTCCTCCTCCTCCTCCTCCTCCAACTCCTCCTCGTTAGCGGGGAGGGACAGGACCAGGGGAGGCCGCTTCGCCCCCCCACCCCCCCTCGCCCAGTCCTCGCCGAGAGTGGACCCCCAAAGGCCCGCCCCGCCCAGGCGCGTGCGGGCTCGCTCTCGGGGGCCCACCGTCGATCCATTGGCGATGCTGTGCCGATCCCATGTCGGCGTTTGCCCCCCCCCCTCGGTGCTGGTCCCCCCCTTGCTCGCTGCCCCCCAGGTGGAGGCCAAGAGCTCCGGCGAGAGCCGCGAGATCAGCTTCATTCAGCTCCCTCGCCTGGGCCTGAACTTCCTCCTCCGCACCGTGGAGGGCGAGCCCCGGCTCGAGTGCGCGCAGCGGTCGGGGATGTACATCAAGGCGAGGCTGCCCCAGGAGTCGTCGCTCGACCGGCTGGGGATCCTGAGGTCGGCGGCGCGCTCAGGGCGGGAGTTGTTGGAGTGTCGCGCTCGAGTTGAGAGGTGCGCTCGGTCGTTATCGTCTGCTCCCGGCGGCGTTCCGGCATCGGGAGGCGTTCCAGCCGCTGCGCCTCGTCGATGGATGTTTTTTTTTTTTCTGGGGATGCCCCCGATCGCCCCGAGAGGAGGGCCGCCCCGATTGGCCCCAGTTGCGGGCACGAGGGCCACCAGAGCAGAGGGGGCGGGCCTGTCTCGGAAGGCTCGGAGGGCCACCGCCCTCCTGAGAAGCCTTCCGTGCCTTCGCCATGGGGGAAGCGTGGAGGGTGTCTCCGAAAGGCTTAGGCGACTCGTCCTTCTCCTCCTCCTCCTCCTCCTCCTCCTCCTCCTCCTCCTCCTCCTGCTCTGGGAATCCTCCTCCTCCTCCTCCTCCTCCTCCTCCTCCTCCCTCCTCCTCCTCCTCCTCCTCTATCTCCTCCTTCCCCTCCCCCTCCTCCACAACTTCCCTCCACAACTCCTCCTCCTCCTCCTCCTTCTCCTCCTCTCCCTCCTCCTCCTCCTCCTCCTCCTCCTCCTCCTCCTCCTCCTCCTCCTCCTCCTCGGGTCTCCTACGGCCCCGGTGGAAACCGTGCAGGGAAGCGGGTCCTTAGGGGAACGACGAATGACACAAAAATTCGGAGGTCCAGCGCGAATTTCTCGGATCCGCGCTGGATCACTGGCGCGCTCCGCGCGCCAGGAAGGAGGGGTCCAGCGCCGATCCGAGAAATCCGCGCGGACCTCCGAGTTTTGTGTGTTTGTGTCATCCCTCGTTCCCCTAGTCCTGAGGGGAGCGGGCCCTGAGCTGCTTCTGCATTCCTTCTCCAAAGCCACAGGGGGCTTCTCAGAATAAGGCCAGAGAGTTCTCGAGAAGCTTCGCCGCCGTTTGAGAAGGCCTGCCCCTGCAGTCGAGCATCGGATTAAGAGACCTCCTCCCGAGAAGTTGGGCCAGCGTTTCTCAACCAACCAACTTGTCGGAAAGCTGGCCCAGTCTCTTGAGCACGTTCGCCTCTCCAGCGTTGACAACAGACATTGGCCAGGTCTTGTCTCATGAAGCTTCTGAGAAGCTGGCCCAGGTGTCTTAGAACATAGCCGTCTTGAACAGGTTTCCGGCTGTACCCTCCCAGCTTTCATTTGAGCACGCCGCCGATGAGGCCCTGGTGGCCATACATATTGCTGGAGAGCGGCAGCGGCAGGACTCGAAGAAACAACTGGGGCTCGACCTAAACGGTGTTTACGCGATCTCGTGGACCGTTGTCGTCTTGATGTCGTTTTGCAGCAAGGGCGGAACGAAGACAGAACGAGGGACAACGAAACCAAAACGAAAGCGACAAGCACAGTGTAGGTCGAGCATTGGGAGAAAAAATCAGCATGTATGCAGACGTGCGGAGGTCCGCGCAGAGGTAGTGGGTCGGCGCTGGACCCTCCCTGAGGCGAGGTCCGCGGGAGGGCCCAGCGCAGCTCCGGGAAGTCCGCGCAAGCTTGCCATTCGTGTTGTTCCTTCTTCTGGGCGGCGTATTGGTCTTCAGGTCGTCATCTTCGGGTATGGCGTTTGGTAACGCCTCCGTGCCTCGAGTGCTTCGTGTGGCGTTTGGTCACACCTCTGTGCTTCGAGCGTTTTGAGTGGCGCTAGGTCATACCACTTTTCCTGCCAACGCGTCCACCTGGACGCAAGGCTTCTATCTGTTGGTCTCCGAAGGACGGACGTCCTGATGGCCAACTACAAGTGGGACAAGATCCAGCTGCCGAGTAATCCCACGTTTGCGCGCTGCACGCCGATCGAGGACGGCAAGTGGCGTGAAGAGTTCAAAGACAAGTTCTTCGTCTATTCGGTGCACCCGAGCTGTGCGTACCTCGTCGGCACCCCGGCCCAGCTGCTGTTTCCGGTCTACCTGCATCTCATGTCCCGGGAGTACGGTGCGGCGCACCAGTTGGTTGGCTACACGTTCGGGGATTCCACGGGCCAGGTGGAGGATGACGACGCCAGCAGGAAGGACGCCGAGATCGCGTACCGTCGTAGAATCACTGAGTGGATCAGAGGGATCAAGGAGAGCGGGAATGAGAAGGCTCACGTCCGCATTGCGGACATGCATTCGTTCCTCATCAGGCTGGACCTCGCGGCCGCGTGGGTCAACGAGAGCCTCGAATCATACGCACTGAACTTCAGGTCCTACCTCGAGGTGGTGCAGGCCGGGAAGGTCAGCGCAGAATGCCGCGTGCCGATCGATCAGGAGCTCGTGTGGCTATCCCAGTACAAGGACAGCTGCAAGGACGTGAATAGCCCGTTCCCACAGGACTTCGAGTACCGTACCCGCCTCATGAACGCGCAGAAGTTCGGCGACAGCCAGTTCGAGGTGGAGCTGGACAGGAGCGCACTCCAGAAGGACGGCGGGAAGAGCATCGGCGATATTTTCGCCAAGAGCGCCGCAAACCTGGACGACGCCCTGACGCGGCTCTCCAGGACACCCCCGTCCCAGGCGCCGTACCAGCTGGTGGCGGCGAAAGCGGAGAAGGAGACGGAAAATGAGGACGATGCTAAGCCAGAGCAGGTCACCGAAGAAGAAAGCAGCATTGACGATGAGCGTTCGTAGATCCGCGCGGGTTTCTCGGATCGGCGCTGGACTCACCCTGCCGGCGCTGGTAAGTTTTGCTCCCGCCCCAGATCCTTACCCCCCAGAGGTCCCCTGAGATCCTTGGGGGCCCGAAAAGGATCGACGCCGAATGACCATCCGAAGTCATTCGAAATCCCTCCTCGATCCTCGAGGAGGGCCGAGGGCAAAACTCAAAGGGCCGGTGCCCCCGGCGCTGCCACTGGCGCGCTCCGCGCTCCAGGGGTAGGGGTGCCCGGCGCCGATCCAAGAAGTCCGCGCGCGCCTCCCGAAGTTCACACTCACCGAACGCGTTGCACTCCTCGCAGAGTGCCTACTCGCAAACGTCCGAGACAAAAAACACATGCCTGCTGCGATGTAACATATCGTGGATCCCTCCTCGGCGGATCCGGGCCACCTGCGAGTGGTTACCTCTGCGAGTCGTGGAGCGCGCTCGTCTGCATGCGTTCCAGCGCGGGCCTTGGGACTTCTGCAGCCGGGGCGCTGACGTGAGGACCACGCGCTCGGCTCAGGAGGCTCGCGCTCGGCTGCGAGGCCGCGTCGGCGGGGGGGGGGAGGGACGGAGGGGCGGCGAGCCTCGCTCCTCCTGGCTCTTCCTCGCTCCTCGCTCCTCCTCGCTCCTCGCTCCTCCTCGCTCCTCCTCGCTCCTCGCTCCTCGCTCCTCGCTCCTCGCTCCTCCCCCTCCTCGATGTCAGGTTCCTTGCGCCTAGGTCGGGCAGCTTCTTCGTGACCGAGGCTGCCTGCCCGTGCCCAGGAGTGCCCCTTCTCGCTCCTCGGCCCTCGTTCCTCGTGGCACATGCGGCACGGCTGCTGCGGGTCAGGCAGGGCTGGACTCCTGTCGGGCCTCTCCCCCTGCAGGGGGGTGTTCGATGAAAAATTGCAGATACCCCTAACATACCCCAAAAAGGTCAAACAATACTCAAAAAATAGTCCCCAGACTACGTTTGGACTATGTGTTTTGATTATGTTGGAGGTATCCTTTATTTGTCGTCGAAAATCCCCCTGTAGGGGGGACAGGCCGGACTTAAGGCTGGACCTGAGTGCCCTTGAGCCCAAAACAGCGGGACGTAGGCGGCGTGCGCGCGCGAGGGGCACGAGGAGGGCCAGCGGGGAGCATAACTCTGCTTCACCTTCGTGAGCCCGGGTGCTGCTGGACTTCGCCTGTGTTCTGTGTTCCGTTTTGGCGGGGAGGTGCAGGGAGCCAGGTAGAGCAGAACGAACAGCAGAACGCAGGCAAAGCGAAACACAACTTTCAGGTCCACGTGGAAGCACCCCGAATAACGAAAGACAGACCAAACAGCCTGGGAAAAAAAACAGCAAAAAAAAACGAAGCAACGAAAAACCCTGAAACCCGTCCACAAAGAAAAACGAACAACAAAACGAACAGCCCTGAGGTCAAGCTCACGTGGAAGCAGGCGGCCCCGGCAGACGGCGAGGCCACGATCCTCGGCTGGCGCATCTTTGGCAAGGTCGCCGGCGAGGGCCTGGACAGCGCCTATGCCCGCAGGAGGGGAGGGGCAACGTCGGGGCGGGGGATCGGCTCCCGGGAGGGCGTATGGACCCCCGATCGACCATGGATCGGCGATGGTCGAAGAAGGAAAAACCACACGCAAGCATACACTTTTGGCGCTCCGCGCGGAATACATAAACATACACCACATAAACATAGACTATAGTCGAATAAGGCAAAACCACATAAACATACACCACATAAACGTCCATGGATCCGCGCCTGGGCCCCCCCCGGCGGCGCCTCAGGCGCCGCCCCTGGCGCGCTCCGCGCGCCAGGAAGGGGGCCCGGCCCAGCGCAGATCCAAGAGATCCGCGCGGAGCGCCCAAAGTGTATGTTTGTGTGTGTTTGTTTTTTCCCGGAAAGGGCTCGAGCCCAGGGTTCTCTTTTAGTGGGTTTACCCCCCGGTTTCGACGGGAAGAGGGCCGGCGAAAATATTCTGCGATAAATCACATGCGGGAAGAGGGCCGGCGGAATTAGTTTTGAGGATGTCTCGAGCGAAACGCTTGTTTTTCAGAATTTGTTGAGGATGTCTCGAGCGAAACGCTGGTTTTGCAGAGTTGGGGATGTCTCGAGCGAAACGCTTGGTTTCAGAATTTGTTGAGGATGTCTCGAGCGAAACGCTGGTTTTGCAGAGCCGACCGCGACACGGAAAAGCGCTCCTCGCGCAGGAATTCCGAGGATGTCTCGCGCGTGCCGCGTCCCGCGCGCAGGAATTTTGATTTCTTTGGGTTTTGACAGGATTTCTCGAGCGAAACGATTGTTTTTCATAATTTGTTGAGGATGTCTCGAGCGAAACGCTGGTTTTGCAAAATTGGGGGATGTCTCGAGCGGGGGCCTCGTGGGGGGCCAGAATTCAGAGGATGTCTCAGGCGAAATGCTTGTTTTCGTGTCCCGCTCGCAGGAATTCCGAGGATGTCTCGCGCGTGCCGCGTCCCGCGCGTAGGAATTCGGATGATTTTGATAGGATGTCTCGAGCGAAACGCTTGTCCCCAGCACGTTCAGTAGCGCGTCCCCTTGGCACGTCCCGCGGTGCGACCCCATGGCACGTCCCCTGGCACGTCGCCTGGCGCATCCCTTGGGACGTTTCGCGGCGCGTCCTCCTGGCATGTTCCCCTTGTCAATTAGCTCTGGGGCAGCTACTATGTGTTCAGGCAGCTCGAGCTTAAGATCCAGATCAGTTCGGTCAGGACTCGGATGCAAAGGAGGACTCGATCCACGACGCTATAGAGCACAACCGCGGCATGGCACATCGCAATTCAGCACGGTGCAGCACAGCACAGCCCTCGGCATGGTACATCAAGATCGATACATTCAGCATTGCAACTTGGCACGTTCCTTGGCACGTTCCGTGGGGCGTCCCTTGGCGAGTCCCCCTGGCACGTCGCGTGGCGCGTCCCCTGGCACATTCCGTGGCACATCCATTGGCACGTTCCGTAGCGCGTCCCTTTTGGCACGTCCTACGGTGCGACCCCATGGCGCGTCCCCTGGCACGTCGCCTGGCGCATCCCTTGGGACGTTTCGCGGCGCGTCCTCCTGGCATGTTCCCTGTCCATTAGCTCTGGGGCAGCTACTATGTGTTCAGGCAGCTCGAGCTTAAGATCCAGATCAGTTCGGTCAGGACTCGGATGCAAAGGAGGACTCGATCCACGACGCTATAGAGCACAACCGCGCCATGGCACATCGCAATTCAGCACGGCGCAGCACAGCACAGCCCTCGGCGGGGTACATCAAGATCGATACACTCAGCATTGCATTTGCCCGTCACCCAATCAGGTGTCTTTGAAAACGCTGCCATGTGTTACACTTCTACATTCCTTTCCGGGTTCGTGGGTCGATCATGTTCTCTTCTGGGATCGGCTCTGGGGGGGACGTATGGACCCCCGATCGACCATGGATCGGCGATTGGGCACCAGTGGCCCTTGCCCGCCAAGCAGCGTGCGGGTTCGCCATGTGGGGCCCATCGCCGATCCGTCGGCGACGCAGCCCCGATGCAGGATCGATGTTTTCCCCCTGAGCCGGCCCCCAGCTGGTTTTCGGTCAGGAGGAAACAAAACACACAGACGCAATTATTCGTCGATTCCCAAGAAAATGTGGGAAGATATGGGAAGTGGGGGGAAGACAAGAAACCAGAAAATAGATGAAAATATGGGGAATCGTTTTACTTGTGTGTCTTTATTTGTGTGTCCCAGGGCCCCTGGCTTTCGGGTCACAGCTCGGCTCTCCAGCGGCCGTTCGGGACGGTTCGGGCGACCCCGGAGCGCTCTTGGCGAGGCGCAGCCGCTGGAAGGCTTCCCGATGCCGGAGGGCCGCCGAGAGGCGACGAGAACGTTCGAAAACCTCAAACTTCGAACCTCGGCGCTTCGAACCTCAAAGCGTCCCCCCCGAGCTTTGCCCTGCTGCAGGAAGGAGCAGAGGAGGCTGCAGCACCTGGAGTACGAGAAGCGGATGCTGGCCCTGGGCATGGTGCCGCGGAGGCTGGCGGACAGCTCCCAGGACGAGGCCCCCCAGGGGGGAAGAGTGATCTGTCTGGGCAACGGGATGGGGGGAAGAGGAGGGCGAAGACAGAGGATCGAGGAAACACAAACATGTATTACGGCGCATGCACTAGTGAAAGGCCCTGCTTCCATGCAACTTCGGTGCCCTCCGTCGACACATCAGCCGGCACTGGCTTCATGCTTTCGGACGTGGCCAGGACGAGGAGCAATGCATTCCAGAGCGTTCCAGAACGCTATGAGAAGGTCGCGGCGCCCCATACAACCTCCAAAGCCGCCGGATCTCAGAGACTCTATTTGTCCTCGATGTTGCCCTCGTCCTGGCTTCGCCTCATGTTTCGGGGGTGCCTCCCCCGATCCGTGGATCTAGCGCACACCCGCCAGATCCACAGATCAACGCTCCATACTGGCGTGCGCCAAAGAGGAGCGGAGGGGCGCGAGGAGAAAGCGAAGAGAGTGTGGGGAGAGGAGGAGGAGGAGAAGGAGGAGGAGGAGGAGGAGCAAGGACACGACAAGCATTACACTCAAGGTCCCCCCAGGCAAAAAAAGAGGAGGATGAGGAGGAGGAGGACCAGTGCAAACCCAAGACTCATCCACGAGGTTGGAGTAAACCCTCCCTTGTAGCTCTCTCCTATGGGCACGTACAAGGATTCATTTGCACTGGGGGTGGTGCTGCATTGGGAGACAACACCTTGAAGATCCCGAGGCGTGCCAAAACACCCGTCTCGGAACTCGAACGCAACGAATCAACCTGACTGTTGCGTCTTGACGATCCTGAATCGTGCCAGAAAACTATTCCTGGGACTTCAACACCGCGAATCTACGTAACTGGTGCGCCCTGATACTCCGGAGTCGCTCCAAAGCATGATTTCTGGTACGCTGACCATGGGAATACGTGAAAGCCTTGCAAATGTTCAAGACGAGTGTGCACGGCGTTCAGGCGAGAGCGACATTTTGAAAGGGAACTTCCCTGAACCCGTAAAACTCTTGCAATGTTTTGGGCCGAGTGTGCGTGGTGCTAATGCGAGAGCCACTTTTTGAGAACGACCCGCCTTCAATCCATGAAGGTCTCGTTTTTGTTGACCCAGGTGCGCAGCGCTAAGGCGAGAGACAAATTTGAAAACCACTCGTCATCAATTCGGTAAAGTCTTGCAGCTTGTCAGGACGAATGCGCGCGTCGCTAAGGCAAGAGCCTCAGTTTGAAAACCGCCCGCACTCCAACTATGAAACTGTTGCCACTTTTCAGCTTCAGGATCATGCATGGTAAGGAGGTTTCAGGCGAAACGCCCGGCCTGCCCTTCTGTGTGGCCTCGGGGTGCGACATGAAGGAGTGAACCGCCATTGCTCTTTCGAAACCTCTTCCAATAGTTGGAAGCTAATCTTCTTTTCGGCGACCTCATTGACGGACTAGGGTCCCACCAAGCTAGAAAGTAATGATTTCTCGGCGGCACCCGCCTCACAAGAGCGACGACGACGACGATTGCGATTGTGATTGCGACTGCGACTGCGATCACGACTACGATTGCGACTACGCTTACGATTACAACCACGAGTAAGATCGCGACTGCAACCACAACTATTGATTCCGATTGCAATTCTCATGGGAAGATGCTCACACATCCTCTCGCGTGTAGGGTACCCTGCAATGGATTACTCCCTGGGAGAAAGACCCACACACATAATCCAGCCCGCCCAACAATAGAGGGAACATCATTTCCTCCGCGACGACGATTACCACTACGACCACGACTACGGCGACAACTACAACCACGACAAAGATTACGACTACAACCGCGACTACGATTGCGACTAAAATAACGACTACAACGACGATTACAGCCACGACTACAATCACGACTACAACCTCAACCACTGATTCTCATTGCGATCCTCATGAGAAGATGCCCACATATCCCCTCGCGCGTAGGGTAGCCCACAATTGATTACTCTCTTGAAGCAAGAACCCCGAGCATGATCCAGCCCGCCCAACAGTAGAAAGAAAATTATCTCCGCCGCGACGACCACGAAGACGACGACGAGGAGCAGGACGGGCGAGTTCATTCCCCGTCGAGGGGAACAGGGGGGGGGCGGGGAGCTGAGGTTCAAATTCTCCCTGAGGTCGAGGGGATACTAGAGGAGGGTAAGGGGGGACGGAGGGGCGGGGGGCGAAGGGGGGAAGAGGGGAGAGAGGGGGGGGCGAGAGAGGAGGGGGGGGCGAAGGGGGGAGAAAAGAGAGAGAGAGAGAGAGAGAGAGAGAGAGAAAAAAAAAGGAGGAGCGGAGGGGGGAGAGAATGGAGGGGGGGGGGAGAGGAGGAGGGGGGGGGGGGAAAGGGGGGGGGGGGCGAAGACGGGGGAGCGGAGGGGCGCGTTGGAGCCTCGGCGGTGGCCTCGGGGTGCGCCCGCGCCCCCCCTCCCTGCTCCCCGGCCTTCGCCGCGGCAGCCCGGGGGCGCAGGCCGCGCAGGCCGCGCGGGCCTCGGCACCTCGGGGGGGGGGGAGCTCTTGGGAGGAAACATATCCCCAGACATCGGGCGTCTCGAAAAAATCGAGGCGGAGGTTTTTCATCATTTTCGGCCTCCCGGGGCCCTCGCTGGGCCTCGGGACCGGCAAAAACCGACTCGGGATCAAGAACCGGTCCTGGGGAAGCGGTCGGGAGGTCGGGGGCCCGCGTCTCGAAAAAATCGAGACGTCGGATGTCTGGGTAGCACAGAGACGCAGTGAACCGTCGATCCACAGGGGAATGTTGGAAACTGTGCAAAAATATGGGGGAAGAAAAAAAGACCCAGGAAGTGTGGAAACATATGGGGGGGAGCCTTGTATTTTGTGTGCGTAGCTGTTTCTGTGTCCCACTGCAGGGCCCCTTCCAGCTCCCGAGCGGGCTTCCGGTCCGCACGTGCACGGTGGCCCTCCGGCGGGGGCCCCCAGACGGGGCGGTGACCGCACCGTGTGGTGAGTCGGTGGGGATTCGGGGTCACCGCACGGTCTTGGGACTCGGTTCTCCGAGGACGTCTCGGGCGGCTGGGGCATCCGAGGTCCTAAAGCCGTGCGTTGACGGACCGTGCGGCGAGGTCTTGGGGGATTTCGAGGTCACCGCACGGTCTGTCACCGCGCCGCTAACTCTTCGGTGCCCCTGAGATCTGGGCGACTCCTTTTTTAGTCGAGCCGGGCGCCTTCGCCTTTTTCCGGGCCCCTGGGCCCTCACATATCGATCCGGCTCGAAAACTGGCGCCGAAAGGTGGGCACCGGGGCTCCGGGCGCGGACTTTCACGAGGTTGCAGTCCCAAATATCCGACGTCTCGATTTTTTCGAGACACGGGCCCCCGACTTCTTCCCCAGGACTGGTTTTTCGTCCCGAGTCGTTTTTGGACGGTCCCGAGGCCTGGCGAGGGCCCCGAGAGGCCGAAAACGACGAAAAATGCCGTCTTGATTTTTTCGAGACGCCCGATGTCTGGGGCGCTCCGGGCGCGGATTTTCACGGCGCTGCAGCTGCTGCGCCTCGCCGGTTCTCTCAGAGGGGCGCCGCCCCTGGCCTGCGGTGCCCCCAGGCTTGCGCGCGACTCCGGAGCCCCGGGGCCTCCCTGCGGCCTCGTCCAGCAGGTGGCGAGGCGTCCTGGCGTGCCTATAGCCCTACGAAACAATGTTCTGAGAACCTTTTGCGGTTTCCACGAAGTGATTTTAGAACATTTCTGGCGGTGATTGCCTTGTCTTGTCACATCGGGCGCATGCTCTAAGAACATGGTTGTTGTTATTGGAACATTTCTGGGTTCTAAGAACATGTCGTGGTAGGACTATAGAAATGCCAGGACGGTCGGCCCCTGCTCAACCTCGAGGAGGGTGCTCGGGCAACCGTGGGGGGGGCCTCCCCAGAGATCCGACGCCTCGATTTTTTCGCGACGTGGGCCCCCGACCTCCCCACCACTTCCCCGGAGCCGGTTCTTCATCCCGAGTCGTTTTCTGCCGGCCCCGAGGCCCGGCGAGGGCCCTGAGAGGTCGAAAACGGCGAGGAACGTCCGTCCCGATTTTTGCGAGACGCCCGATGTCTGGGTCCCTGGGCCAGGGGGTGTCTCTGGCAACACCCGGGCAGCCGCCTCGACCCTGCCCGTCAGGCAGGCCAGGGGCCTCCTGCTGCGCAGGCCTCGGCCTCCTTTGTTGTTCGGGCTGCGCGGGGCGCCCAGGGCCTCTGCGCGGGCGCGCCTGGGCAGGGCGAGGCAGTGCCGGGTCCTCCCCGGACGTGCTGGCCGCGTGGCGTCAATCATTCCCCCTCCTCCTCCTCCTCCTCCTCCTCCTCCTCCTCCTCCTCCTCCTCCTCCTCCTTTTCCTCCTCCTCCTCCTCCTTCTCCTCCTCCTCCTCCTCCTCCTCCTCCTCCTCCTCCTCCTCCTTTTCCTCCTCCTCATCCTCCTCCTCCTCCTCCTCCTCCTCCTACCCCATCTCCCCTCCTCCTCTCTCCTCCTCCTTCCTTCCTGCTCCTCCTCCTCTCCTCCTCCTCCTCCTCCCTCCTCCTGCCCTATCCTCCCTCCTCCTCCTCCTCCTCCTCCTCCTCCTCCTCCTCCTCCTCCTCCTCCTCCTCCTCCCCTGTTCTCGGCCTCGGGGGGCCCTCGCCAGGCCCCAGGACAGTCGAAAACAACTCCGGGTGAAAAGCCGCCGTTTGGTGAATGGGTCGGGACTCCTTGGGACCCTTTGAGAAAAAAAACATGTCGGATGCCTAGGTTAGCTTCCCCGATGCTCTCTGATCTCCGAGGGGGCAAAAAGGAAAGCAAGCCCCCGTTCCGCCCGCGGCTCGCCGCGGCAGCTCTGGCTCAAGCCCTTTGGGCTCGGGGGCATTCGAGGGCTCTCACGTGCCCCATGTCTTCAACACTCTACTAGTGCATACCTTGCGAGGAAGGAGAACCGGCGTGCGGCTGGCACGAGGGTTGTCGGCCGCCCTCGCTCTGCGGGGGGGGGGGGGGGGAAACAGAGGAGGCAGCAGGAGAGAGGAGAGGAGGAGGAGGAGGAGGAGGAGGAGGAGGAGGAGGAGGGGGAGGGGGAGGGGGAGGGGGGGGGAGGAGGAGGGAGGAGGAGGAGGAGGAGGAGGAGGAGGAGAGGAGGATGAGGAGGAGGAGGAGGAGGGGGTGAGGGCCCTCTGCCTCGGGATGCCTCTTCGTCCATAGGAGGTCTCCCCCGGGGGGCCGAGGCATTCGGCGAGAGAGGGCTCGTGCTCCCGACGCGCGTGGTTGTGGCCGTTCTTCATCGAGTGCGCTCCACTGCTCGCAAGGTGCCGACTCGCAAACGACCGAACAGCGCATGCTCCTCCTCCTCCTCCCATTCCTCCTCCTCTTCCTCGTCCTCCTCCGCCTCCTCCTCCTCGCCTCCTCCTCCTCTCCTCCTCCTCCTCCTCCTCCTCCTCCTCCTCTTCCTCCTCCTCCTCCTCCTCCTCCTCCTCCTCCTCCCCCTCCTCTTGTGTTAATCACGGCGCCGCGGATCCACGCCATTTGCGAGTAGCTTCTGTCTGCGAGTAGCGGGCTGCGCTTGTTCAGCGCTCCGACTTTGAGCATCAACTCTGAGAGGTTTGCGCGACTCTCCTGGGACGGTGGACACCCCCCCGTCGGCGCCTCGGACGCCGCCGTTGTTGCGCTCCGCGCGCCAGGGAGGGGGCCCAGCGCCGCTCCAAGAGGCTCGCGCGGACCTCCGATGCTTTGCGCGTATGCCCCTTCTCCTTCCGAGTCTCCCCCATCTGATGGCCAAGCCGAGCCTGTCCTCCATCGTCGCGTGCCTCTTGGGGCAGTCCCTGGCGCTGCCGCCAGCCAGAGGAGGAGGATCGGTCCACGCTCGGCGCCCGCGCTTCTCGCGCGCGTCGGTCGGAAACGAGGGATCGGGACACATCCTGGACTCGCGCCTCCTGCAGATTTCACCTCAGAGGCCAGAGCCCAGATCCAGCGACCAGGCCGCCCTAGATGCCCTCAACGGTGGGCGGCCCGACGGGCAAGACGAGGGGCACTTGAGGTTACTCTCCGCGGCCAGGCAGGCCACAGGGCTGGATCCGCCAGGGGACGAGTTCGCGCAGTGCGGCCAGGTCTCGGAGAAGAAGCAGCCCCAGACATGATCGCGTCGTACAAAAATCAGGGCGGGAGGGTTTTGGCCGTTTTCGGCCTCAGGGAGCCCTCGCTGGGCCTCGGGACCTTCAAAAAACAACCCAGGATGAACAACCGGTCCCTGGGAATGGGTCGAGACTTCCGGGGACCCCGTATTGAAAAAATCTGGATATCGCATTTTTGGGGAAGCAGAAGCGTAGGCACAAACTTCTGGAGATCCGCTGGGACTTCTTGGATCGGCGGTGGACCCCCCTCCCTGGCGCCTCGTTTGCCCGCCAGGGGGGTCCTGGCGCCATTCCATGAACTCCGCGCTGAGCTCCGGAAGTCTGTGCCGATGCTTACGCAGTTGTCTTCTTCCCCTGCGAAGGTCTGGGAGCAGTACGAGACCGTGGCCTGGAGCAGGTCACCGGACCACCCGTCCTACGTTGCGTGCGCTCCCGCGAGCGGCGACTCGACCATCGGCATCTGCCGCACGGACGGCCGTGGGCACGAGATGTGGGAATATTGCAGGTCGGCGCCCTCGCTGGGGTGCAACGGCCTGGGCAAGCTGTGGCTCCCGCAGGAGGAAAGCACTGCATCCGCATAAACGCTTGCCAGCGCGGACCCCAGGCAGTAAGTTAGTGCACCGTGGATGTGCGAGCGCTCTGCTGTGTCGTGCAAGCTATGCCCTGGAGCTCTGGGGTGCAGGGCATGAGTCACGGGCGGCAGCGTAGCAGAGCCTCGCTGGACTCACCCAGTGCAGGCGGCAGGAGGAGGAGGAGGCAGGAGGAGGAGGAGGAGGAGGAGGAGGAGGAGGAGGAGGAGGAGGAGGACGAGGAGAGAGAGGAGGAGGAGGAGGAGGAGGAGGAGGAGGAGGACGAGGAGAGAGAGGAGGAGGAGGAGCAGGAGCAGGAGGGGGTGGTCGCGGGCGGCACCGTGGCAGAAGCCTCGCTGGACCCACCCAGCGCACGAGGCGGCCACGAGGAGGCCACGGGCGGCCGTGCGGAAACTCTTCGCCGGACCCAGCCAACCCCGTTAGGAAGAGAAGTAGGATCCCCTGTGTGCAAGAGCTGTTCGGAGAGCTGCCCGAGGTACGCGCGGAGCTCCACGAGTTTATGCTTTTATGCACGTTTTTGCTTCCCCCAGGTTCGTGTTCTGCTCGGATCTGCAGCGGCAGACCGCGCCCACGCCCGCGCCCACGGCTGTGATGCCAGGCGGTGCCCCGGGTGGTGCCACGGCGCCGAAGGGGCTGGTGGTGGCGACGATTCCGCCCACGCAGGGGCCCACAGTGAAGCCCACGGCGGCGCCCAGCGCAGCGCCCACGCCGCTGCCCACCTCGAAGCCCACGGCGGCGCCCAGCGCGGCGCCCACGCCGCTACCCACCGCGAAGCCCACGGCGGCGCCCAGCGCGGCGCCCACGCCGCTGCCCACCGCGAAGCCTACGGCGGCGCCCAGCGCAGCGCCCACGCCGCTGCCCACCGCGAAGCCCACGGCGGCGCCCAGCGCGGCGCCCATCACCACGACCGCCATCCTGGAGCCTACGCCGTCCCCCTCCGGGACCCCCGCTGAGGGGATCGCCGCCAGCCCTGCGCCCACTTCGTCGCCGACTCTGCTGGTGATCACGCTGGACGATCCGATCGTGGCAGGGGCGATGTCGGTAGACGTACCGTCGGTGGACGGCCTCTCGGAAGGCGACTGTGTTCTCATCGAGGGAGGAGGCAACGCGGAGGTGGTGTGCATCGCAGGCTTTGGGTCGATCCTGCTAGCGAGCCCCACGGTCAATGCATACCCACCTGGCTCAACCCTCATACTGTTGGACGCGACGACGTCCGGTGCTCGCCATAAAAGGGAAAGGGGTCCTGAGGGAAACGGGTCCCAGACCCCAGGGCTTTCCCCAGGACCAGCTCTTCATCCCGAGTCGCTGTTTCACTGTGCCAGAGGGGCCCGTGCAGGACCTCAGGGGGCCGGAACTTCCAGGACAGCTTGCCCCCCCCCCCCGCTCGAACGGCGACACAGTTTTCAGGGGCCTGTTCCTTCAGGACCCGTTCCCTTCGTGCCAAGGTGCCGCTGCATCTGGCCTGCAGACAGGGAAGTCCGTCACGACGACGTCCGGCGAGCCGCACGCCACCGCGCAGGACGACCCGCACGTGTGCAGCCTTTCGGGCGAGTGCTTCGACATCCGGGAGCCTTCCGAGTACGTCCTGCTCCGCGTGCCCTACAGCGTGGAGGAGCCGGACATGCTCAAGGTGGATCGGGGGAGAAAAAGATACAGATACGTGTTGTCCCCCTTCGTTTTCGGCCTTTCCTGGTCCTCCTGGGGAATCCTCGTTGTCACCGCTGGATTCGCCTCGAAATTCTGGTCAGAACGCACCCCAAGAGAGGTCCGGGGACAACACGTATCCGTATCGTTCCGCCCCCCAAGTGGAGAGGCAAAGAGAGAAATTGATTCCATGTTCCTTGCTCAGCGGCGGGCGAGTGGAGCCAGCGGCAGTTGGCCTTCGGGGGGGAGCGTCGTCGCCACAGCTGGACGCAGGTCGGACACTTGATGCGTTTGGACCCGCGCAGGTGTCAGGGGACTGCTTTGAGTTGCCGTTGTCTCAACTCGCCCTGCGGAGAATCGATGAACAACACAATAAAATAAACACAAACTGTCGGAGATCCGCGCGGATGTTCCGTATCGGCGATGGGCCTTTCCTGCACAAGCATATGGTCTGAACGCTTCGCGTGCCCACACCAGCTCATCCAGGCACGATGCCCAGGGCAGATGCCCTTCTCGGGGGAGCGCAGCATCATCTGGAGAGCTCGGGTAGCCTCCGTGGGCTCGAGGCGTCTTGGGTGCTTCTCGGAGCCTCTTTGGATGTCTCTCGCTGCTTCTTGGGAGGCCTCTTGCGGCCTCCTGGAGGCCCGCTGGCGGCGCTTCGGGGCCCCTCGGGGCGCCGCGGGGGCCACGTAGAGGTCTCCTGGGGTCCTCGGGGGCTTCTTCGCAGTTTTCAAAGCCCCATTGGGACGTCTTGGGTGCCTCTGTGGTGCCTCTTGGCCCCCCCTTGGGGCCGCTTGGGAGCCGCTTGGGGGTCTATTGGGGGCATATTGGGGGCCTCTTGTAGGCGATCGGTCAGCCAAGGGGGGGGTCCTGGGGTTCCCCCAAGGAGGCCAAAATAAGCCCAACACCAGGGGAACATGAGTGATGTTTAACTTCTCGCCGATTCCGTCTTGGACGCTCTGACCGCTCCCCGCCTCCCCCGTCCACACCTAGGGGTAGGGGGAGGGGGCAAGCTGTCCACGAGCAACAAGCCGCCTGGCTCATTGACACTCGCCCTCCGTACACATTAGTAGCACCCGAGTCTCAGCATGGACAGGGGCAACCAATGCAGGCGCCAGCCAGGTGCGCGAAGCCCGCGAGGTGCGCCGCACCTGCCAGCTGTGCCACGCGCGCCAGGTGCGCCACATTTGGCAAGATGTCGACCCCCCCCACCGCTCCTGTCAAGACCAGTGCAAAGTGACGGCGGGTTTGTTGTATGCGAGCGTGCGCCCACGGTCGCTCTGCATTTGTTTGGTAGGCCCGCGCGCAGCAGGCGACTTGCCGCCCCCCCAGCCGCCGCCCCTGGCAAAATGAGCTCCTTGCTTTCCTTTTGAGAGGGGCGATTTGCCTGCACGCAGCAGGTAGCAGGCCGGTTCCCCCTGCCAAAAGAAAACAGATGCACAGTGATCGCGGGGCGCCCGCGCATGATCCAGATTCTCGTGCAACTTAGACTTTGTATTGTTTTGGTGGCTGAGAGTGGTGGGGGGGGTGCTGGCCTGCACGTGGCAAGCAATGTGAGGCCCCCCGCGCCGTCCCTGTCAAAAACGAATGCAAACTGGTCGCGGGGCGCCCCGCGCATGCTCTTGATTTGGAAGCGAAGGGGATGTTGTTTTGATTGTGGACAGGGATGGTGGGGGGGGCGGTGACATGGGTGCCCTCCAGGGTCAGTGTTGACTGCTGGCCGGGTGGGGGAGGGGGTGTTTGTCAATAGGGAACAGCGATCAAGACCCCCTCCCTCCCCGCCCGCAAGCCGTCTCGCTCACTCCCACCCGCCCTCCCAACACAGAAGTATAACTCGAGCCTCAGCATGGTCAGCGGTCGTCTTTACATGGGCAGCTACGGAAAGCCAAAGCAGGCCAGCTGTGCGCGACGCTGGGGCGAGGTGCGCCACGCGTGCCAGGCGCGCCAGGTTCGCCAGGCACCCCTCGGGCCCAAGCGTACCAGGCACGCCTAGTGCGCCAGATGCGCCACGTGCTCCACGTGCGCCATGTGTGCCGCATGCTCCAGCCCCACAAGGTGCGCCACATTCAGGGCACGCGCAGAGCATGCCAAGTGCGCCTGCGCACGTGACAGCACACATCGGGAAACATGTCAGCCCCCGCCATCCATGTCGAAAAGCAATGCGCAATCGCGGCGGGGTAGCCATCATGGTGTCTGGTAGGCCTGCACACAGCAGGCAATCTGCCAGCACCCCCGCCGCCTCTGTCAAAAACCAGTGAACGGTCATCGCGGTGTGGCCGCGCACGATCCAGATTTCGCCGCGGAGTGCATTTTGTTTTTTTGTTGAAGGGTTGGTAGCCCTGCGCACAGCAGGCAATCTGATGGCACCCCCGTTGTCCTTTGTCCAAAAGACCATGCAACGTTCTCGTGGGGCCCACCAGCATGACCCAAGGTTTCGCACCAGAGCGTGCTCAGTGTGGTCTTGTTGACAGGGATGCTGCGGGAGGGGGCGGGTGCCGGCGTGGGTTCGCAGCGTGGGCAGCGGCCGCCATCGACCACGATCGGGGGCCCATGCAGACGCCAGCCGGGTGCGCGACGCCCGCGGCTGGCGCTGCGCGTGCCGGGGCACCCCCATCCTTGTTGTCGGATACAGTAGGGGTCTTGAAGAAGGAACCCTGTTCGTTGGGGAGGGGCTCCGTGTTCCTTGATTGTTTCGCGGCTTGCCTCAGGTTTTCCCAAGGTTTTCGATGGGGAACCGAAGCGCTTTTCGTGCGATGCGGCACGCGAGCCATGCGCCGCGCCGACGCGGGGCTCCACCTCCCTCCTCCTCCTCCTCCTCCTCTCCTCCTCCTCCTCCTCCTCCTCCTCCTCCTCCTCCTCCTCCTCCTCTCCTCCTCCTTCTCTCCTCCTCCCTCCTCCTCCTCCTCCTCCTCCTCCTCCTCCTCCTTTAACTTATGGGAAAGGAGGGGCCTCGTTCCTTATTCAGGGTTCCTTAGGTCAACGCCCCGACTGTAGCAGTGCGGCGCGGCCGCCCCAGGCAGAGCAACGTGCCGCGCACGCCCACCCGCCCTCCCAGCAGATGGGCAGCATCAGCGTCGGGAGTCCTCCTCCTCCTCCTCCTCCTCCTCCTCCTCCTCCTCCTCCTCCTCCTCCCTCCTCCTCCTCCCTCCTCCTCCTCCTCCTCCTCCTCCTCCTCCTCCTCCTCCTCCTCCTCCTCCTCGGGAGGGCCCC
>CAUYUJ010001519.1:0-2500 GCA_963575745.1 Prorocentrum cordatum | reverse complement strand
ATCGGTTTGGAAAGCCTTCGGGGAACACGTGGGCAGGCGGAAGGTCATCTTGGCCGTCTTGGAGGCCTCTTGGGCAAGCTTTGGGCGATCTTTGGGGCTTTTTGGGCCGTCTCGGGCCAGCTTCGAGCCAACTTCGGCCATCTTGGTGGGTTCCTGGCACGTCTGAAGCCGTCGGAAGCCGTTTGGGGGGCCTCTATGGGCCGACTTGGGGCCCGCTTGGAATGCTCCAGGGCCGTCTTGGAGGCCATCTTGGGCGTCTGGGAGGCCATCTTGGGCGTGTTGGAGGCCTCTTGGGCCCTCTTGGGGCCCTCTAGGGGCCATCTTGGAGGCCACTTGGGCCATCATGGGGCTCTCTTGGGGGCCTCTTGGGCGATCTTGGGGGCTTCTTGGGCCGTCTTGAGCCGTCGGAGAGCCGAAAAGGCGCAAATGCCAAAATCCTTCAAAAACCAAGGGAAAATCAATGATTTTGGCCTCTTCGGACTCTCCTGGAGGACCTCTTGGAGGCCTCTTGGGCCGTCTGGGAGGCCTCTGGGGGGCCTCTTGGGCCGTCTTGGGCCGTCTTGGACTCTCTTGGGCCGTTTTGGAGGCCGTCTTGGACCATCTCGGGCGGACTTGGAGGCCATCTTGGGCCATCGTCGCGATTTTTTGAGGATGTCCCGAGCGAAACGGCCGTTTTTGGGCAGGAAATTGGGGAATTGAGGTCCTGGAAGGGTGGCCGGCGGGACGGGCCGAAGCCCACTGGGGAGTTCTTTTAGAAAAAGAACCAAAACCAAAACCTAACAGCTCGTCCAGCACGCCGTGCACCCCTGCAAGCAGGGGGCGGCGGATCCTAGTGGCCTTCGGCCCATCCCGCCACCGTGCCTGGGTTGTGGGTCTGAGGCCGCTTGTATATGTGTTGGGGTGTCGTTGGGGGCCTCTCGGGGGCCTCTTGGAGGCGGTTTGGGCGCCTCTTGGGGGCCTCTTGGGGCTTCGGGGGGGTATGTTTGTGGCTTCTTGGAGGCCTCTTGGGCGCGTCTTAGCGTCTTGGGCGCCTCTTGGGGCCTCTTGTAACAGATCGTGGCCTTGGGGGCGCGAATGCGGCGCGATTTACCCAGGGATCGTGGCTTCGGGGGCGCGAACGTGGTGCAATTTACGCGGGATCGCGGCCTCGGGGGCGCGAACGCGGTGCAATTTCCGAGAGATCGTGGCCTCGGGGGCGCGAAGGTGGCGTAACTTACAAGTGATCGTAGCTCGGGGGCGCGACCGTGGCGTAATTTCCAGGGGATCGTGGCCACAGAAGCATTTACGCGGGATCGTGGCCTCAGGAGCGCGAGTTCCGCGTATTTTACGACTGATCGTGGCTTCGGGGACGCGAACACATCGTAATGTATCATTGATTTTGGCCTCGGGGGCGCAAACACAGCGTAATTTACAATGGATTTGTGCGTCGGGAGCGCGGATGTCGTGTATTTTCACGTGTCCCACGGCCCCCCAGAAACTCAGACAACGCGATCCGGGGACGCCGACCGGGCGGTTTTCGGCTCCCCCCCCTCGCGCGGACAGTAGCAATATACGGTAAGAAGCAGAACAAGCAAGATTGTAACACTGGAAGCTGGAAACTGGAACTGGTGCAGGGAGCAGCGAGCTCCTTCCCCGCAGCCTGATGGCAGGGAGCAGCGAACTCCACCCTCGCAGCCCGATGGCAGGGAGCAGCGAACTCCATCCCCGCAGCCTGCTGGCCCCGCACAGGGGGCTGGCGGATTGCACGGGTCGACTGCAGGCACGCCCGAGGAAGAGAACTGGCTGGCCAGCAAGTGCCCCCCGCACAGGGTGTTCCCCCCGACGGCCCCAGCCTCCGGAAGCCCGGGGGGCACCCTGGAGGGCCCACGAAGATCGACAGCGGACGCATCGCAATACAGTGGGGGCGCGCAGCAAGGAACCATATGCTTTTCGTCAGGGTACCCCATGTCTCTTCGAGCCGCGCTCCGCGCGGCGACTTCACGCAGCCGTTGCAAAAGCTGCTGCGTCCAGGGTGCTCCGGGCTGCCCCTCAGGCGCGCCTCGCGCGTAGGCTTTCAGGGTCGGGCTTCCTGCGAGGGTTTCTGGCGGCTGCGCCCGCACTGTATGGCCCATAGCACGAGTATCATCGCAATGGAGGATGACGATTAATAAATGGCCGGGGGTCGTGTTCACGCGGCGGCGCCCGGGATGACGATTAGAAAAAACCGGCCGCGGGCTGGAAAACTATTTTTTTCGTTCTCCTCCAGCCAGAAAGTTGTGCAGAAATAGCAGAAAGTATGTTTTTTATCGTTCTCTCCTATTTTTTATATCCCGCATTACAGTGGGGGCGCGCATCAAGAAACCATATGCTTTTCGTCAGGGCACCCCATGTTTCCTCGATCCGCGCTCTGCGCGGCGACTTCACGCAGCCGTTGCGAGGACCGGCGAGGGCCTCGAGAGCCCGAAAATGATAAAAAAACCTATGTCTAGATTTTTTCGAGACGCCCGATGTCTGGGTACCG
>CAUYUJ010001518.1:0-100320 GCA_963575745.1 Prorocentrum cordatum | reverse complement strand
CCGGGAATGAATTCTGGGGAAATAGAAGAGCACGAAATGGCCTACAGTTGGCTCCGGGCATCCAAAATGTGGCCCGGGAATGGAGTTCTGGGAAGTCGAAGAGCACGAAGTGGCCTACAGTTGGCTCCGGGCATCGAAAATGTGGCCCGGGAATGGAGTTCTGGGAAATGGAAGAGCACGAAGTGGCCTACAGTTGCATCCGGCCCTCCAGAATGTGGCCTGGGAATGGAGTTCTGGGAAGTCGAAGAGCACGAAGTGTGTGACTGTTGGTGACAAACGAGGCCGGCACAGGCCCGCCCGGCAACTCCCAACACCTGCCCGGACCCCCCTGTGGAGTGATCTGTGAGCTCTTTTGACACTACTAGAAACCTATCAGTCTACGCTGTTAGGTAATTACGTAAAAACACTACGGAGAAATTATCCCGGCAAAGCAACCTAACAGCGATGTGTAGGAGCATATCTGGAAGCATTCCCCTTAAGATTCAGATGAGAATCCAGATGTAGAATTCTGCTGTTCTCGCAGTCGTAGTCGCATTCGCGATGACAGTCGCAGTGGCAACGGCAGTCGCAGTCACAGCCTCAGCCACAGCCTGCCTCAGCCTCAGCCTCAGCCTGCCTCAGCCTCAGCCTGCCTCAGCCTCAGCCTCAGCCTGCTTCAGCCTCAGCATCAGTCTGCCTGCAGCCTCGGCCTCAGCCTCAGCCTGCCTCAGCCTCAGCCTGCATCAGCCTCAGCCTCAGCCTCAGCCTGCCTCAGCATCGAGCGGAACCAAAAGCCTCAGCCACACGCTCAGCCTGCCTCAGCGCCTACGCATCATCCTGCTTCAGGCCTCAAGCCCTCCGTCCTGCCGTCGGCCTCGGCCTCAGCCTCAGCCTGCCTCAGCCTCAGCCTGCATCAGCCTCAGCCTCAGCACGAAGCGACCCAGCTAGAAGGACAAAGCGCTGAATTTACACCGATGTGTTCGACGACTGCGTATGTAATGATGTGACGATATACAGACTGAGCCCTTCGTGAATGTCTACATGTTTTTCTGACGCCTACAAACGGCGCTGACGTGTGTGAGAAAATTGTCCGCGCAGCAAAAGCCGGCGAAGCGTGCGGGAGCTCGCATTCTGAGACAGACTACGTCTGCAGACCGCCAGCTGCAAAAGGTTGCGAGCGGCTCTTGGAAGATGTTTACGGAACGGAGCTACGGTGTCTGAAAACATTGGCATCGAAGCGAAGAGCCTCGGAGCCCTGCAACCTGAGAAACACCGCAGGAACTCGCATACTGAGAAGGAATGCATTGCAAACCGCACGCTGCGAACCCTGCAGGCTGAGAAGCACCGCAGGATGTCGCATGCTGAAAAAGCACTTGTACTGCAGAGCGCTAGCATCTATCTCGGGCTCGGACCCCCCCGTCCTGATCCAGAACGTGTCCGGCCACGGCCTGAAAATGCCGTTCCAACTCCCGAGGATCATCTGGCACTCCGGCTCTGGGACACTCCAGTACGTCTTGAGCACCTTGAGCCAGGCCCCATCTCGGGATCCCCACAGCACGCTGTACTTGACCGAGACCGTGCCGAACTCATAACAATTGACCTCCGAAGGACCAGCGAGTGCAGGCTGAGAAACACCACGCGATTGCAGGGCACGGCATTGCGTGTCACATGAGTGCAGGCTGAGAAGCACCACATCTCGTTTGCCAGAGATCACTCCCAGGTTATTTGATCCCGCAACACCAGCCACGGCGTAGCTGCCACAGGGGCCGCAGATAGCAACGGTTCTGTCACCCAATTGGCGTTCCGGTGAGTCACAATTCGCGCGTGGCTCCACGAGCCTGTGTAGCGCGATTTGCGGGGCACCAGTGTGCTGTAGGTGTTGTTGCCGTAGCAGAATACGGCCTCTGGAGCCCAGTGCGGATTCCAGCGGACAGCGTAGACCCTGTGGACGCCATTGCGGATGACGTCGCGCGCACCTTCGATATGTGCCACCCATCGAAGCCAGTCAAATGCTGAGCCAACGGTGATGTCAACAGCACCTGGGGCAGTCTCGCCATGGTGGTAGTGCAACAGCGATTGGAGAGCGGCGCTGGCTTCGTCGCGGCCCACAATCTGGCGCGAGCAGGCTGCCTCTTGCAGGTGCTCCTGTGTGAAGAGCAGTGGGGCATCACCGCCAGTCTCGGCAGGCTGAGCAGCGCCACCGACAGGCACGGCAGTCTGAGCAGCGCCGCCACGAGGAACATGAGGCTGAGCAGCGCCAGGCTCAGGCACGGCAGGCTGAGCAACGGCGCGTGGTGGACCGACATAGGTGGGCTCATCGGGTCGGCCGTTCTTATGGTAATGCAGGCGCATGGCTGAACCGACTGCACGACGGAACTCGAAGAAGTGCCTGCCGTGGCCATCCGTGTTGGAGTAGTTAGGGTCGCGCTCTGTCTCGATGATGCGAAAGAGAACCTGGGCGATGCCCTGCCCGATTATGCGCTCAGCGAAACCCGGAGCGGCAGACCGAAGCAGTTGCTTCCAGTCGTAGGACGGGTCGTATGTTACGTCTTTGAACGACAAGTTGTTGACAATGCACTCGGCGCGCAGCGCGCGCTGCCACTGGCAGGCGGTCTTGCCGCCCATCCCTGGTGCACGGCGGATGTCTTCGAGGTGAGCCTGCACAAAGACCACGTCGACACCTGGCTGAGGAGTCGGTGCGGGCGGATCCGGCAGAATCTCCCACGGGCCATCGCACGGGGCCGGGGGTGGCGGGGGCGATGCCTTGCCGCGTGCTGGCATTGTGACAAGGCAGGCTGAGGAGCACCGCCGCGGCTGGACGGCCAGGTGAAACTCGAGCAAACATGTGGCTACAGCTCTAAGCAAAATGGCTACGAGGAGGTTAAGGATGATGATGATGGCGATGATAGGAAACCCGGTATCAGCGAGTTGATGCACAATGAGGTGTCCGCAAACGAGACACTGCTGTCAACGCTGTTATAACTAACCACAAACGAGACACTGCTATCAACGCTTGCACAATTAAAAAGAAACGCTGGCATTGACACTACTAGCAATACCAAAGTGGAGTTTAAACGAGGCACTGCCATCAACCGATTCAACTTCCAATGAAAGAAGAACACAAATGAGTTCACTCTGAAGTGACCCATGGGTATCAATGCGAGAAGTCTCTGCAAACTATTCACTCATGGCGACCGCCGCGCACGCGCGTGTAGGAAATCGTTGATGATGATAGTGATAATGGAGTGGGGGCCAGTAATGCAGATACACTGCTGTGCATTCACTTGCTGCGAAATGAAACTCTGCATGAATGAGTTGATATATAATGAGTTGTCCACAAACGAGACACTGCTATCAACGCTTGTATAAGTAAAAAGAAACGCTGCTATCGACACTTCCCCCAATACTAAAGTTGTCTTTAAACGAGTCACTGCCATGAACGGCTTCAACTACAGTGTAACGAAAGGAACAGCAGGCTGAGAAGCACCGCAGGCCAACGTGAACCAGTCGTGGTGATGAGGATGAGTGAAATCTGCGATGATGATAGCGATCATGAAGTCGGTTGTAGGAACCCACTTTTGTAGTAACCAACATACACTGGTATGCATTCACTTATGGTGAAAGAAAACTCGGTATCAGTGAGTTGATATAGAATGAGTTGTCCGCAAACGAGACACTGCTATCAACGCTTTTAGAACGAAGCGAACCCAGCAGAACACTGTCATCAACAGAAAGAATGCTGTAGAAGGACAAAGCGCTGAATGTACACCGATGTGTTCGACGACTGCGCATGTAATGATGTGACGATATACAGACTGAGCCCTTCGTGAATGTCTACATGTTTTTCTGACGCCTACAAACGGCGCTGACGTGTGTGAGAAAATTGTCCTCGCAGCAAAAGCCGGCGAAGCGTGCGGGAGCTCGCATGCTGAGACAGACTACGTCTGCAGACCGCCAGCTGCAAAAGGTTGCGAGCGGCTCTTGGAAGATGTTTACGGAACGGAGCTACGGTGTCTGAAAACATTGGCATCGAAGCGAAGTGCCTCGGAGCCCTGCAGCCTGAGAAACACCGCAGGAACTCGCATACTGAAAAGGAATGCATTGCAAACCGCACGCTTCGAACCCTGCAGGCTGAGAAGCACCGCAGGATGTCGCATGCTGAAAAGCACTTGTACTGCAGAGCGCAAGCTGCGAAACCTGCAGGCTGAGAAGCACCGCAGGAACTCGCATGCATTCGAACACTACTGCTCGAGACCGCAGCTGGAGAGCGGCAGACCGCAGGCTGAGAAGCACCGCGGGCAGGGAGACTTGCAAAACTCAGATGTCCTGATCGTCTTGGAGGAAGTCACGCCAGTCCGGCGGCTGCCAAGAATCGATGATGCGCCTGGAGCCACCGCCCGTGCTGCCGCCGATGTCCAGGTAGTCGCCATCGCCCCTGAACAGACGGCCGTGCCCGCACGCCAGAATCGCTTGGTTGCGGATTTGAAGCAGCGCTCCGCTCTCAAACATCTGCAACACGTCCATCTGCCTGCGCGTGAAGTTCGGCTTTGCCTGGCCAGCCTGGGCAGACAGATGGAGGGAAAGCCGCTCCCCCTCGTTGTAGCGCGCGATGGCCTCGGCCTTCTGGTGGCGCAGCCGGCGCCGCTGTTGCCGCAGAGCTTCCTCGGGAACTGCTGCATCACGGCCCTCACTGTGATCAGCTTGCAACGCTTGCGTTAGCCAATCAACGTCGAAGCGCCCTGAGAAGGCCAGCACCTCCCAGATCTGTTTGGTACCGGCCACACGTTGCAAATGGCGATGCCACCGCTTACGCTTCTGGTCTTTCACAAACTTGGCGACGCTACCCAGACCTGCACCCTTGGCCTGGCCACCTTTTCCCGCAGGCTGAGAAGCACCGTGAGAACCTTTCTTACCGCCTGGCCCTTTGTTAGGACCCTGCGGAACCGCATGGCCCCCTTGTGGCGCAGACTTGCCTCTCGCTTTTCCCTTTTCGACATCCCGTTCCTGAAGCGCACGCTGCTGCCGCGACTGCTCGTACTGGTCGCGAGCTACTCTGACCAATTCCTGGCGCTCAGGCTCCGTGAGAACGTAGCGCATGTCGTCGATGTTCTTGCTCCGCAGAAAGTCATGTCGAAGCTTAAGGACAGAGAGAATGGCTCGGCCAGTCTCCTCCTGAGACGCAAAGGCCGTGTCATATTCCGAGCCAGGCTGAGGAGCGCCAGCTGGATCAGTGTCCGCTGGCTCCGTGGACTTCCTCTTTTTGAAAAGCAAGAGACTGAGATGATGGAGGACTTTCGGATCGTACTCCTCGTCGTACCTGTCGTCCCAAAGCTGCCTCAGCTCCCTGTGCAAGTCGTTCGCGCGATTCTGAACGACATCCTCGACGTAGTCGGGATCACCCGGTGAAGTCGGTGAAAGCGGAGGAGTAGAACTCGGCGACCGATCCCAATGCACAGAAGACTCGGCGTCCGCCTGTACGCTGACGTCGGCGTCGGAGACGTTTTCGACGACAATCTTCCGCCTCTTGCTCTCCCCAGGCTGAATAGCACCAGGGAGAGTGAGCACAACCGCCACCGCATCGTGTGCGTCGTTGCGCATGCCACGATCCGTAAAAGACGCGCCAACGGCAATGGAGCAGAAACGGGCGACTGCTCCGCAGACCGCGACGTGGTCGCCTTTGAGGTCGGCCGGAGTGGCATGGACCTCCCAGAGCTTCTCGTCGTTCTGCTGGCGCTGGTAAGCCTCCCGCGCCTCCTGGAAAATCAGGTTGTCGTCGCCGACTACAAGCAGAACGACTGGCACGTGCGGCTCCGAAGCATTGAGAATCTGAGCCATGCAGTCCAGGTGCAAGCGGAGATGGCGAACTGTCCGCTGTCGAGTCTGGATGGTCGGCGGTTTCTTGCCGCACACGATGTGCATGTTGGCGATCACCACGTGGAACTTGTCATGGCCTGGTTTGTTCACCTCAAAATGTGAAATAACAGCATCAATCTCTCGGCCGCTAGGAGGCCTGTAAACTTTGCTGTCTTCGCACAGAGTCAGTTCCGCAGGCTGAGAAGCACCGCGGAACCCCCAGAGAGTCAAGTAGTTGTCGACCTCCGAGAAGCGAATGCCATCACCGAAGGCTTACTGAGGATCTCTGTCACGTTGATCCCTGCTCGGCGAAAGCCTTCACGGAACGCACCGACCTCGCAGCCACAGACAATATCAGCATCAGCGGTCTCCACTATCGTGGCGCGCACCCTTCCGAAGTTAGCGCAGTGAGTGGCCGCCTGCTTACCAGTCATCATGCCCTGCTCGAACCCGAAATTGAACGAGGCGACCGTGAAAGACGCAGGCTGCACAGCGCCAGAGCCAGGCGCCTGTCCACCTTCCTCCGCAGGCTGAGAAGCACCGCGAGGCGGCGCAGGCTGAGAAGCACCGCGAGGCGGCGACACTTCGGACGAGCCTCGCGGAGCAGAGGCTGCGGATGAACGTTGGGTCTGGGGGTACGGCCAGGGGAACGCCATTGCAATCGAAACTGAGTGGACTGCAGTGAGTGAATGCAGTGGCACGATTGAATGCAGTGGACTGCAGTGTCACAAGCAATTCCTGAACCAAACACGGCTGTGGCGGAAGGACTACGAAGCGTCTGGCTATTCAAAATGTGGCCCGGGAATGTAGTTCTGGGAACTCGAAGACCAGGAAGTGGCCTACAGTTGGCTCCGGGCATCCAAAATGTGGCCCGGGAATGGAATTCTGGGAACTCGAAAAGCACGAAGTGCGTGACTGTTGCATCCGGCCCTCCAGAAATGTGGCCCGGAATGGCGTTCTGGGATGTCGAAGAGCACGGAATGTGTGACAGTTGCAAGTCTGTTTTATTACTAAATGTGGCCCGGGAATGGCGTTCTGGGATGTCGAAGAGCACGAAGTGTGTGACTGTTGCATCCGGGTATTCAGAATGTGGCCTGGGAATGGAGTTCTGGGAAGACGAAGAGCACGAAGTGTGTGACTGTTGGTGAAAAACGAGCCCGGCACCCTGCCGCCCGGCAACTCCCCAACACCTGCCCGGACCCCCCTGTGGAGTGATCTGTGAGCTCTTTTGAGACCACTAGAAACCTATCAGTCTTCGCTGTTAGGTAAAAACACTACGTAAAACACTACGTAAAACATTACGCATAAACAAACACTACGTAAACACACTACGCAAACACACACACTACGGAGAAGCATTACGTACGTGAGTACGTCACATCCGCACAGTACGTGTGTGACCAGGGAGGTCTCGTGAGCGGGCGCTCCAGCGGCTGGCGCGGCCCTGCGAAGTCCGGACGACGAGGGCATTCTGCGTAGTGTTTTTACGTAGTGTTTTCAGGGGCGCCCCGAGGCGGCAACGCTGCTACGCGGGAACAACACGCCCGAAACCCCACGCAGCAGCATGCCGCGTCACCCGCGTCTCTCGTCACCGTTGGCCGAGGCCGCGGGGAGTTGCGGATTCGGGCGGAACTGGCGCGAGACGCGGGCGACGAGGGCATTCTGCGTAGCGTGTTTACGTAGTGTTTCCAGGAGCGCCCCGAGCCGGCAAGCAACCACGTAGCAAACAACGACGCCCAAACCCGCGCTGCCCGCGTCTCACGTCACGTTCGCCCAAGGCCACGGGGAGCCGCTGTTTCGAGCGGAATTCGCGCGAGATGCGGGCGACGGGGGCGTTCTGTGTAGTATTTATACGCAGTGCGTGCAGGAGCGCCCCGAGTCGGCGCGCCACCACGCCAACGCGCCCAAACCCTTGCGCAGCAGCATGCCGCGTCGCCCGCGTCTCTGGACAGTTTCGCCCGACGCCGCGGGGGGCTGCGGATTCGGGCAGAACTGGCGCGAGACGATGCCCACGAAGGCATTCATTATGCGTAGTGTTTTTTTTTTTTGTAAAAAAAATATCCCGGCAAAGCAACCTAACAGCGATATGTAGTAGCATAGCTGGAGGCATGCAGCAGCAGTAACACTCGCAGTTTGATTTTTTCCCGTGCAAAGCGTGCAGGTTGAGAAGCATTGCAGACACGCGCAGGCTGAAAAGCATTCCGCGACACGCGCAGGCTCACCGCGCACAGCTGCACACGAGCGCAGGCTGAGAAGCACCGCGCGCATGCAGGCTGAGAAGCACCACGCGAATGCAGACGGACAGACTGAACAGCACCGCCACAACGCAACCTGCATCTCATGGCTCCTCAAGCTCGCGCAGGCCATCCCAGTTGCTGTCGGGCCTTCGCGCAAGCGATCTTCGTCGCGGCAATCTTGTCCGTGAAGAGCTCGGCGAAGGCCTAGGCGATCTGTTCCGGGGGGCCGGATTCGATGATGCTCCGGTCAGGCAAGCCGTGGCTCAAGAGTTGGTTGAAGCTTCTGGGGCGCGACAGGCTGACGTAGTAGGCAAGCCAAATGGACTCCATCTTGAGTCCTGGCGGAAACGTCCAGTGCACGATGAAGCCTGGGTCCGTCGTCTTGCCCTGGACGCCATGCAGAGTCCCCTGCTTTTTGGGCAGCACGGTAAACTGCGTCCTGGACACCGCGATGGCCGGGCCACCTGTCTTCGCTTTGAACTTCCAGGGGCGCGCCTGCGGGGTGATCGCGAGCACTCCGCGCAGGTCGGGGCCGGCAGTCTGAGAAGCACTGCCAGCTGTCACCGGCGCGGCCTTCAAGAAAAGTTCATCGCTGTCATCGATCTTGACATAGACGGCCTTTGGCATGTAGTAGAGTACGACCACGCCGTCCGAGACAATGGGCGGGCGGCCCTCCACCGGAGGCTCCAGAGCGTGCAGCTCTATGCCTACCACTTTGCCTGGCGCGCCACGGACATAGTTCGGCGGCAAGACGGATTCTGTCAGGATGACCTCCATGCCAACGAAGAGCGGCAGCAGCCCCGGCAATTTTGCGGTAGCGCCGATGTTGGGCTCCGCGCGCATCTCGTCGAAATCAGGCTTCGCGAGGCGCGCAGCTGGTCTGTCGATTGCTGGGACGTAAAAGAGCAGCTGGCCAGCATCGTGCGCATCAAGCTTTGCCTGTGCATGCATGGCGTAAGAGACGATGCGCCACTCATAGGCCGACTCGTACCAGCCTCGTGCTGCACGCAACCGAGGGTCCCACTGAGGTGGCTGAGCGGCTTGGCTGCTGCTGGCAGCAGGCTGAGCAGCACCGCTAGAGCTAACGACCTCTGTTTTGACGATCGCCTGCCAGCTCTCGTCAGAGAACTTTTTTCCGCCTGGAGTTCTCATGGCGTGGAGAACCTCGAGTTGCAACGGGTCTGTAAAGCGCTGCATCTGCACGAAATCGATGACGTACACGATGTCGGCGAGCAACTTCCTACCCTGTTGGTGTTCGTAGGATTGGCCCGCGTGAGGCGCCAGCAGGGAAGCGGTGGCGGGGACTGGCGGCAACTGGTAGAAGTCTCCGCACAAGATCTTCACAGGCATGCGCCCCCACGTCTCCTGCGGGCGCATGTACTTCGTGGGGTCCAGGTTGTAGCGCAACGCCCTGCCGTAGGTCGTGCGCAGTGCATCTGCAAGCAGCAAAGGCCCCGGCACAGCACCCAGCTCATCGATCACGTCGACGCCGAGTGTGCCTGTGAGGCGATCCAGCTTTTTCTGCGTCTGTGGCGTCAAGCGCAGCCTGGCTGTCTGCATGGAATCCGACATGAGCAGGCCATAGGAGGAATGCATGGTCCTGCCGCGCGGGCCGAGGTTGTGTGCGGCGTGGTTGGACTGCGCTTTGCCGAGGTACCCCTGCTCGCCGAAGTAAGTGATGGCCATCGGCTCCACCACTTTGGAGAGGGTGCGCGTCTTGCCGACACCGCCTCCACCGAGCCAGATCACTCTGTGGTTGCCTGTCGCGGACGCCACGGGGAGGAGATGCGTTGTCTTGTCTGGTCTGCCGTCAAAGCGTTTCTGCAGAGACAACGCAAACAACGCCACCGCGTCAATCTGCTCCTCCGTGCAGTGGGCATCAGTGACGAGCTTCCACGCAACAGCCGCCGGGCCCTGCATGGCCAAGAGCTGCGGAACGAGTTCTGGTTTGGCGTCCTCGGCAGCAGGCTGAGGAGCACCGCTGGGGAGCCAGTCGTCCGCAGCATCGGGCAAGATCTCTCCATCCGGGCTCGCTTGCTTCTTTTGGAGCGCAATGCTTTGCCGCTGTAGGGCGAGCATGTCAGAAAAGGTCTCGTCCAGCCGCGTGCCCTGAAGTTCCCGCGCGCCGCTGCTGGCTGGCAGTGCAAAGCTGGGCTGCAGCATGCCGCTGTACGCTCGGTCGAGGTTCTTCAACTGCTTATCGGCGTAGCTGAGGCGGCCCTTCTGGTCCAAGCGCTGCAGATGGTCTTGCTGTAGGGCCAGCTCGGTTGCTCTGACGTGGTCCCGCAGCGGAAACCGGGAGATCTCGGTAATCTCGGCGTCCTCCACGTCCTCCTCTACGTCGCTGCCGCCGCCTCAACCCACGTCAACGAGCTCCAGCGGGACTCGCCCCTTGACCCCTTCGGCATCGCTCGCGGAGTCTTCATCCGCCTCGAGGTGTGCAGTCGTTGCTGGCCGAGGCTTAACCCGCGCCTCCGCCGCGAGGTCCACGTTCGCCAGCACGTCTCGCGCCACGTGCGCGCAGAACTCCGCCAGGGTGCACTGTTCCTCGTGCCACCGGCAGTGGTGGTCACTGAAGGCGAGGATGCGCCGTGCCGCCTCCGCTGGCATGCGCCGCGCCAGCTGGGACCTTGCGAAGTGCGCTAGGCTGAGGAGCACCAGCTCGCCCTCCTCGAGGTTCGCCCGGGGCTCTTTCAGCACGGAGAAGAGGGTCGTGTCCGCGAGCACGAGCCTCTTGCGGGCCAGGCGGCTCCTGGAGTCTGCGCGCGCTGCCAACACGTGGATCTCCGCGCACCGAAGCCGCCGCGCCCGCTCGAACGAGTATGGGCGCACGGCGGGGCAGTCGCAGTTCCACAGCATATGGCTGTACTGAGTAACGCAGCCACAAGAGAGGGGACACTCGCACGCCCAAGGCGTGAAGAGGAGGGCCTTGAAGAGCGAGTTCTGCTCGGGGTCCTGTGCCCAGGTCGGGCACTGGAAGCCATCGATGGTGGGGACGTGACTCCGCGTCAACCGGACCTCCTGCATGTACCGCGGAGCCAAGACGAAGTGGCTCTCGAAGGCGAAGAATCGCGGTCCAGAAGCTTTGACCCGGCTCGGCTTCAGGACTCGCCGGACGTACATCCTGTAGACGTAGTACGGCATGGTCTGCAGGCGAGGGCCTCTGTGGGCGTAGTCGTCGGCCGTGTTCGTGCAGGTGGTGCACACGTGCATGTCCTCGCACTCCGCACCGCCACCTTGCTCATCACCAGCAGGAGTGTCTCCAGGAGGCTGAGGAGCACCGCTGGTGTCACCTGCTGCGTCCTCCTCCTCGTTGTCGGCGTCAGGGATCTGGATGCGGACTGCTTGTATTGGCACCTGATCATTATGCGTCTCCCCGCCCGAACCTTCATGGTTTAGCAAGCGTGTCTCGTAGTTGTCTCGTGAAGAGCTGTACATTGCGGTGCGACTGGAGGCAGTCGCCGCCTGTGAGGATATGCACGGCCACCTCCGTCGTGGAGAGCCAGAAGCACCGGTTCGCCATCGACGCCAGGCGGATACAGACCCGCCGAGCGCGGCGAGCGAGATCCTCGCGCGTCCGGCCCCGATTGGCCAGCGTCTGGTCCTCGCCATCAGCGCCGCCCTCACTGAGCACCTTCCGGGCTTCCTCCTCCTTCTCGTCCCTCTCCTGCTGCTCCAGACGCTGCATGCCGGTGAGAATAGACTGGAAGAGCGGCGTCATGGACTCCATCATCTTGCCCTGGTACTTCGTGATGTAGAAGTCCATGGAGAAAGCCTTCTGGAAAGCAGCTTGGAAGCTCTCCACGACAGATGCATCTGTCGAATGCAAGGAGCCACAACCGTAGAGCCACTTTTTGCGGCCGCCGAGTTGTTTGGATGAGCGCAATGCGATTGCCGACTCTGGGTTCTTCATGCTGGCCGTTTTCTTGGTAAGCCTTCTGCGCTTGGCCAGCTGAGCTGGGGCGGCCGCAGGCAGCCCGTCCTGGGCAGGCTGAGGAGCACCACCAGGCTGAAGCACTTTTGCTGCCACGGCAGACTCGTCAGGCGCGCACATCAAGAACTGGAAATCCACGTTGCACCGGCTGGTCACTTGAGAGACGTCGTTGCTGGAGCTCCTGAACGGCTGGTCGCGTTTGACCTGGCAGCGGCACCGCTGGTTGCGGTCATCAGAGAAGTCGATGAACGGAGTCCGGACCAAAGGCTTTCCGCGCCGACGCACTCGCTTGGTGCGGCCTGCTAGACATAGCTGCTGGATGCGAAAGAACCAGAAGCGGCACGACGGGGTTCTGTTCGAGCGCAGACTCTCTTTGGCCTCGAGCATCTTCTTGACGTACTTGACGCACGTCTCGGTGCAGTCGTGCTCGTGGTTGGAGCAGATGTTGCAAAAGAAGTCATGGCTAAACGCTACCGCCCAAGCCTCCGCATCTGCGGTAATCTCCTCGACCGAAGCCGGCGAGCCATCGGGCTTGAGGACTTCCTGAATCGCTCCATCCTCGTTCGTCTGGAAGAGGCTAGCATGGCTGGCTGCCAAGGCAGGCTGAGGAGCGCCACCCAGCTGCCCGAAGCTAGTTCGTTGGCGGTAGCTTGGAAACGTAGACTGAAAGGCTCCTGTGAGCGGGAGGCCCCGATACGCTGCAGCGCCGATTGCAGGCATCCGGTTCTCTGCGGCTGCCCGCGCTCGCTCCTCCACCAGGTGCGGCTGCTCCACTGGCGGGCCGAGAGGCACCTCGTCGCGCAGGGTGCCGTCCTCCTCTCCCCTCCGTCCATGCGGCTCTGTCGTTGCTGCCTGGCTGTGAAGGCTCTGGCGCGACGTCAGGAAGCCCCAGCTGCCGTGCGGGCTCGTTGGCAGCTTCGTACTGCACGGTCTCCGCGGTGGAAAGAAGGGCAGTTCGCAGCTCCCGAGCGGCGGTGCGCAGGCCTCCGACCACTGCCGACCGCAGCCACGCCATCGTAGGCCCGATGACGCTGTGGCCTTTGCCGTGGCCGTGCGTGAAGCCCCGACCCAGTGCTTCGAAAGGCGCTTGCACATCAGTGGTGCCTGGGGCCACGCACGGCTGCAGAGTCGCTGCCACGTCGTCCTCCGTTGTCACCGCCTGTCGGGCTAGCGTTGTGCGGCCAACAAACAGGCGCTCTAAGCCGATGATGTAGCGGTAGTGAAGCTCCGTCATCAACAGGAAGAACTAGGCCTGCGCCCGCGGGTCTGCTGCCACTATCTGGTGCATCCGCTCCAGAGAAGGCATGGTCGGAGCTGGACTCCGCAGGTCAGGGCCAGCAGGCTGAGAAGCGCCGCCGGCTCTGGCCACCGCGCCAACCGCGCCCCCGCGAATGTCTAAGTGGCTCCGCTTTCCGGGCCCTTCGTGGAGTTGGAGGACCAACGGGCTGTGCGTGTCTGCGAAATTCGGTGTGACGAAGAAGCTGGCCGCGCCGAACTTGAGGTTGTTGCCGTGCCCGTCGAAGCGGAGTGCGGTTTTCCGCCCCTCCGTGCCAGGGACATCGGAAGTGCTAAGTAGCAACGTCCTGAGGGCAGTCTTGACCTTGGCAGGCATGCCCGGGTGTGAAATGGCGGAGCCGATGCAGTCGGCCGGCTTAGCGATGTTTAGCGCCTCCATGAAATCCTCCGCCGACGCCTCTGACAGGATCTGGAGGTCAGTGCCGAAGCCTTTCCTGCCAATCGCCGCCCGAGTGCCTTTCAAGAGCCGCAGCCGGCGGATCACGTCGCCGAAGACAGCAATGAACTCTGGCGAGCTGAAGCGGCTCTGGCAGGCTGCCTCGTAGGGCTCCTCGTCGGTCGCGAGAGAGTACTCGAGCTCCTCCAGGTTGATGAGGCGCCGTGCGACCTGTTCGAACAGCATGGGCCGCTCCCGCTCGAGGTTCGGCGCGCCGCCCCCGAACCAGAACTCTGTGTAGCACGCCGGCCAAGACCTGCTGTCGAAAGAACTCAAGGGTTTCTGCGTAGGCACCGATAAGGAGTGCGGGCCCACAGCCCAGCACGCGTCTGCTCCTGCTTGCGCTTTCTCCAGCACCACCTGCGCTCGCTCGTCGAACGAACGAGCAGCACTCTGTACATCGAGAACCATGCTGCGCATATATGCCTGCCGCCCTCGTCGGCAACAGGCTGAAGAGCACCGCTGCTGTCTGCCACTGTCGGTGTCACCTCGTTCTTGGCGATGCGTGCTGCCTGCTCCTGCAGCGCCACCAGCGTGCCTTGCAGCGCTTGCATCATTCGGACTGGAGCGATGTCATGCACTGGATCCACTGCAACAGTGACCTCTGCCACATTTTCATGCAGGTAGGCCATGTCAGGCTGTTCTGCTGCTTCTCCGTCTTTGTCTGTCTCTGTCTCCTCGTCAGACTCGTCTCCCGCCTCGTCGTCTCTGCCCACTTCCGGCGCCCTGGATGCTGGCCCCAACAGACGTACCGGGGCTTTGTCCACACTGTCCACTGGTTGCAGACAGGCTTGGACGTGGTCTGGCACGCCGTCCTCCGGCAGCCGTGTCGGGGCAACATCCTCCCGGACGGTTACCTCGGAAAAAGGTTGCGCACTGCTGCTTGCGCTCCCTCACGATCTGCATATACTCGCCGCGCTTGACTGTTGCCCAGTACGCCTTGTGGAGTTTGTGCGCGGCGCCCGAGAAAACGATGTACAGAGAGTCCACGAGCGCGCCCTGCTCCGGGGGCAGCTCCATGGTCGGGATTTGCGCCGTGGGCTGGGCGAAGAGGATAGTGTTGCCCGAGATGCCTTTCTGCTGGACATCCGGAGCGCCCTTGCCGAGGCGGACTTGCTTCCAACAGCATCGGCCAAGGGGCGCCAGCATCTCAGTAGCTTTCGAAGCGTTGCGGACGAGCATGAGCTCCCGGCCGATCCAGTTGTCGTTGACCAGGGCGTTTAACGGCATCTTCGGTTTCTTGGCGCACAGGTCATTGAGGCAATCCCAACAGACCCACACCAACGCGTTGGCATCTCCCACCCCTGCGCACGGAGGCCTCTCGTCCGCAGGCTGAGAAGCTCCGCCGGACCTGTCGGCAGCAGGCTGAGAAGCACCGCAGGTTCCCGCCGTTGCTTCTGGTGTGCAACCACAGGGACTCGGCGGGAGTGCAGCAGCCACCGCCACTCTGGGTGCTCCGGATGCTGAACGCTGGACGCATGCAGCTGTTCGCACGGGATCAGTGGCCACCGCTGCCTGTACCTGTCCACGTCCAGGAGCTTCTGCACGAGCTCCGGGGACTGCAAGTAGTACACCCCGCGGTGCTTCACCAGAGCACGCTTGGGTGGAGCATCTGCCTCGCCATCGGATAGGTCATCACGATCGCTTGCTGAGTCGGCGCAGTGCTCAAAGACACGCTCCTCCGGCACTGCTCCAAACAGGCTGAGTTTGTGGCGATGCTCCAGGTAGTCTTTCTGCGCACAGACTACGCAGGCTGCCTCGCTTCGGGGCACCGCCTCGCCGCCCGAGAAGCGGTTGGCCTTGCTGCCAGGGTGACAGAACTGTTGGAAGTAAGCAAAATTCTGCACCATGATCCTCTTCTCTTGAGCGGTTATCGGCCTGCAGCCAGCGTGTGCCATCAGGTACAGCACCCGTTTGAGGTATTCTGCCTCGCCGGCGTGGTTGCACTGCTTATGCCGCGCAAAGTCCTCTTCTATTAAGAAATCGCAGTCGCAGAGCTGGCAGACGAGCGGTCCCGACATGACTGCACGGTTAGAGAAAACGCGCAACTGGTTCCCCTCTACTTCGCCGCCGGGGACGTAGCAGCTCTTCCCCGCGGGAGCAGCCAACGCTCTCCGCACTCGCTCCGCGTACCTCTGCGCAAATTCCCTGTGCTGCGCAGGCTGAGGAGCACCGCGGCTGGACACAAGCTCGTTGTAGGTGGCCAGGCGCCGCAGGATTGCCTTGTTACGAATGCCACTCTCCAGCATCAGCAGATCCTGGTCGATCCTGTTCTGCGCCTCCTCAGCGAACCCTTCCATGGGGTATGGCCTTTCCTCCGCCTCCGCGATGCGAAGCATTGTTTTGCCATCGCTTTCCGCCTGCTGGAGTGCCTGGAGCTCGGCCTCCTGCTCGGGAGAGAACTGCTTGGCCCTCAATCCTTTCCGAACTAGCCAGCCTAGTTGCCGCTCTGCAACACCACGCCCGGCGGACTCCTTCGGAAAGCGGCCGAGTTCTCGCACCTGCTGCATGACCTCCTCGATCTTCGTCTGCTGCATGAGCCCGTCGGACTTTGAAGCTCGGCTGCCCGCCTGCTGCAGAGTTTGAAGCTCGGCCTCCTGCTCCGGTGAGAAATGCTTGGCCTTCCGTGTTTTTCGGATGTGCCAAGCCAACTGCCGCTCTGCAAGCGGGCGTTGAGCGCTCTCCTTCGGCCAGCTGCCGAATTCGCCCACCTGCTGCAGGATCTCATCGGTCTTCTGCTTCCGCTTGAACTCCTCGGTTGCAGCACGCTGAGCAGCAGCACCTGCAGCACGCTGAGCAGCAGCGCTGACGGCGCGTGACTCCTCGAGGTCTTGCAATTCCAACATCACGTCACTAGGAATGCTCTCGCGGTGTTCAAAGAAACGTTTGGCCAACTTGTTTTCAGCTCGTGCTTCCTCATACGTTCCTTTATTTCGCATCGGTATACGACCGAACTGCTTCACGTCCTCGACGAGCGTTTGCAGAGATCCGCTTAATGCAGAACGCTGAAGGGCAGCGCTGACAGCGGCTGACTCTGAAGGCGTGGCGCATTCGAGGGCTTGCAACTCTAACATAACGTCATTAGGAATGCTGTCGCGGTGGTCGGAGAAACGTTTGGCCAACTTGTTTTCAGCTCGTACTTCCTCGGACGTTCCTTTCTTTCGCATCGGTATACGACCGAACTCCTTCACCAGGTCAACAATCCTTTGGACAGTGCCGTTCAACACAGCACGCTGAGGAGGGGCACTGCTCACTGCAGCAGGCTGAGGAGCACCGCTGTTGGGTGCAGAAACGACAGGAGCATGGCGCCCAGACCGAGAGCTACCAGCATGCCGCGGCATTACTGTGTACAGTGGGTGCTGGGAAGTTCCTTTGTAAGGATAGCTCTAGGCAAGATGGCTACGGAGACATTTAGCAAGATAGCTCTAGGCAAGATGGCAAGATAGCTCTAGGCAATGAGGCGTCCGAAAACGAGACACTGCTATCAACGCTTGTATAACTGGAGGAACCTCCGATACCGACACTGCTACGCACATGGAAGGTGTCTTGAAATGAGGCACAGCCAGAGTTGATATACAATGAGGCGTCCGAAAACGAGACACTGCTATCAACGCTTTTATAACTGAACGAACGTCTGATTTCGACACTGCTACGAATATGGGGGTTGTCTTGCAATGAAGCGCGGCCATGACCTGATTTAGATTCCACAAAAACACATGCAGAAATGTTTTGTTTTTCAAACACCGAAATTCTCTGTAAACGAGACACTGTGAACGACTGCAGAACAGGCGCTTGTAGCAAAGGAAGTGCAGGCTGAGAAGCACCGCAGGCGAACGTGAATGAATCCGTTGGGCAACGTGAGCACAGACCGAAACTCTGTGCAGGCACTCTCAAGGGAGCCCGGGCAGGCTGAGGAGGAATGCAGGCCGCAAACACTATTCTTGCACCAGACGCCACAACAGTAAATAGTGCAGGCTGAGAAGCACCGCATAAACAACGAAACTACCAAACGAGATGTTTGAGGCAAACCTAGTTGGCATCCCGCAAGGCGCAGGACAAAGACGCTTGCCATGTCCAGCAAGCTGAGAAGCATCGCTGACAAGACAGGAGAAAGCTCACCTCAAGCTTTCTCCTGAGGGGTGGCTTTCAAGAATGCGGCACTTCTTGGCGGATTCCGGCGTCGTGCTCCACTCATTCATCCGCTTATGCTCGCCTGATTGCTGAAGCTCTGTGCGCATCCCCAGTGTTCTCAATTTTTAATGAAGTACTGCGCCTCAGACACGACGGAGTCGTCAATGTGGGTCACGCTGTGCACCGTCATGCCGTCTTTTGAACAGCCAGTAATGAGCAACAAGCAGACTCTGTGCTTCGCTCGGTTGGGCGGATCCATTTTGAACGAGAGCAAGTTGTCAACTGAGCAGTGTCCGTGAATCGTCACTGAGTGGGAAGACTCACCGTCAGAAGCGTCCGTGACACCTGGTGTCGACACGACGAAGCCAGCCGCAGTGGATACGCACCGAGACTTCTGCGTGGTACGAACGAGAACAACTGCCAAGTGGCAGTTCCGGGTAAGCTGAGAAGCGTCGCCCCCGCCACCCGCTGGTGAGTACTGCACGCGCATGCCGTAGAAGGGACAAGACCGTATCTCAGAGAGCTGTGCCGCGAGCATTGCATCCTGGCTCTCGCGGCACTGCTTCAGGATCTCCAAGACGACATTGTAAGACGTATTCGGGGCGTGCGATATCTGAAGCGGTGAAACGGCCACCACAGTCGTGTTTACGAAAGTCCGTTGAGGTGTGTCATCCTGTGCATTCGCAGCCACATTGCGCACGCGTCGTATGATGCGACAATTGCTCAGTGGAGGGAAGGAGATAGCTTTCTCGTCGTGAACTTTTTTGAATTCTTGCATGCTATCAATGCCAGTCAAAGCGAAGGCTGCCGCTTGGGATACGCCAACTTTGCACGAACCACTGAAATCACGAGCAGTAGTCGTAAAGAAGACGCGCTCGCCTGTGTTCTCCACCACAGAGTCGGCTGGCTCCGGTTCCTCAAGCCTCATCCCATTGACCTGCAACAAGAGTGGCAAGTTTGCATTCGGATCATCCGACGCCATAGCCAAAAAGGCACAGCAGGAGAGGAGTGCTTCTCCGGTGAGAATCTGCGAAGCCTGGTCTGGATCCCAAGTACCCGCATGAGCGGTGGTCAGCTGCTCCCGGTCCATCGCGAAGTCTTGAGTGGCTGCTAAGTCGTGTAGTTGAGTCATTCTGGGACAAGAGCATGCGGAATCCACCACGCGATCTTGCGACAAGTTCAGCTCCAGTTTGCCGTCGAATTTGCCCGCCACGTTGAGAAACAGCAGCGGTTGTCCTTTGTGAGAGCGACAAAGCTCTATGTTGGTGGATCCCCAGACTGCAATCACAGCCTCCGCTGTCTTGGAGTTACTCGTCTGTGCGCCGTCGACCAGATGTACACTTGCCACTGGAGGGTGGCCAGCGGGAGTGCGGGTTTCTGAAACAGAATGAACCACAGCCATGACATCGAAGCAACGCTGCGATTTGATGTTCATCATGTCTGCCACTGTAGTCGCTGGAGCCGGCGCCGATGCCAAGGAGGTCTCCTCCGGAGAGCTTTTGAGCACTGGACTGCAGGTTGTGCGCTTGAGGTCGACCACGACACGAACAGACGTATGCACAAAAGCGTCCTGCTGCCGACTGTCCAGGCCGACGCTGGAGAGTTTCCACGCCGTCATCGGAGGGAACTTTTTCAGAGCAGCTTGGACTTCTGCTGGAGTTCCTTTGAGGATGGCCTCACAATAGTGCTCTGAGTCTGTGCCAAGCAGAATGCATGTGAATCGGTTTGCATGGACTAGCTGGCCATTGTTCCTGCTCTTGTACGAGTACTTGATCTCCCTGGGCTTGTATACTCGGACAAGGAAGTCTTGGGTTTTGGCGCTGCTCTTCGTGAGAAAACCCAGTGGAGACGTCGGCTGTTCTGCAGCAGCAGCCATGGTAGCTCACCCGGAGGATCACCGTGGAGCGCACAGTGACACAGGCTGAGAAGCACCGTGCACGGCACGGTGAGACTGGTTGAGCGGATGCGGACAAGGCTCGCTTTTGCCTCGAACTCCTTCAATCCAAGTTCTTTGAACCAGAACGGCAATGATTACAGAATTTCAAAGTTACAAGTGATGCCTCCACGAAGCACCCCCCCTGTGGAGTCGAGAAAGCGTGTTGCTGTATGTGTGCGTGACTCGATGGATGTGATGTGTGTGCCGCGTGGCCCCGCCCCAAAAAATGCTTCGGCCTCTCAAGGCCCCCCCCGCTCCACGAATCCCATTGGGGGGTCGAGATCCCCGCTCTGGTGGGCGGAGACGCCAAAGGCTTCGAAAACCGCGAGGGAGGGAAGGATAAGGGAGAAGAAAAGGACGGAGAGGGAGGGCTCGGAGGCCCTTGGAGGGGGGGATGTGCCCATCCGAGGGAACGGTGCACCCCCCCCTCCCCGTCGTGAAAACGAGGCACCAGCCGTTGCAACGACCCCCCCTATCCCCCCCCGCGACCTGAGTAGACCACCCAGGCCAGCGGAGGACGTCATAGGGGGCGGGGGTTCTGACTTCGATGAAAGAAGAAGGAGGAAAGCGGGGGGCAAGGATCAGGCAGACGAAAGCCCTTTTAGGCTTTACCCGGCGTGTGGAAATGCCTTTTTTGGCTTTTGCGGGGACTAACCCGCGCGGTCGCCCGCAGGCGACAGGGCGCCCAGGCCCTCTCCGCGCGCGCAGGCGCGTGGCAAACTACATGCGCACGATGGCCCGTGGAATCAAATGGAACCGTCCGCGGCGAGTCGTCCGCGGCGACTCAGGACCACGCCGCCCTGGAAGAAGAGGCGCTACAAGGATGCATTCTGCGACGCTGGAGATCCCGATGCGACGAGGACGCTGCAGAGAAACATTTTGCGCGCGTACGCACGACCTGGAACGACAAGCACAATGCGGGAACAAATTCGGTGACGTTGGAGTCCCCGATGAGACGAAGAAGCAGCAGAGACACGTCTCAAGGCGCAGCAACACCGAAGTGACGCAAACGCACCCCGCGACACGACAAGGACGCTGCAAGAAGAAACTCGGCGACGCAGGAGTGCGTGGAAGCTACAAAGGCATGGAAAGGAGGCTACGAGGAAACTACAGAGCATTCAAAGCGTCTCGAGCTTAGGGAGCCTTCCTCAGAGCCCTTGTGCGCACGACTTTGGCCGAAGGCCATCATATATGCAAGTACAACAGTTCATGCAGGAATCTCTTGTGCATGTGCTGGTGCCACTGCTGCGAGCAGGCAGTGGAACGAGCGAGGAGGGGGTATCAACCATGACCGCCGGCCCCCGCCCCCTTCCCTTGACCGCGCTCCGCGGCCGGGCGCAAGCGCGGCCGGTCGGGGCAGCCGGCCGGGGCAGCCGGCCGGGGCAGCCGGCCGCCCTCCCCTCCTGCTCGTCCTCCTCCTCCTCCTCCTGCTCGCCCTCGTCCTCCTTCTGCTCGTCTTCTTTCTCCTGCTCCTCCTCCTCCTCCTCCTCCTCCTCTTTCTCCTGCTCCTCCTCCTCCTCCTCCTCCTCCTCCTCTTCCTCTTGCTCGTCCTCGTTCTCGTCGTCCTCGTCTTGCTCGTCCTCCTCCTCCTGGTGCTCTCTCCTCCTCCTCCTCCTCCTCCTCCTCCTCCTCCTCCTGGTGGTCCTCGTTCTCCTCCTCCTGGTGCTCTCCCCCCCCCTCCTCCTCCTCGTCCTCCTCCTCCTCCTCCTCGTCCTCCTCCTCCTCTTCCTCCTCCTCCTCCTCCTCCTCCTCCTTCTCCTCCTCTTCCTCATCCTCCTCCTGGTAGTCCTCCCCCTCCCCTCCTCCTCCTCCTCCTCCTCCTCTTCCTGGTCGCCCTCGTTCTCGTCCTCCTCGTCTTGCTCGTCCTCCTCCTCGTGATGTTCTCTCCCCCTCCTCCTCCTCCTCCTCCTCCTCCTCCTCCTCCTCCTCCTCCTCCTCCTCCCTCACTCCTGGTGTCCACGTTCTCCTCCCCTGGTGCTCTCCCCCCCCCTCCTCCTCCTCCTCTTCCTCCTCCTTCTCGTCCTCATCCTCCTCCTGCTCCTCCTCCCCCTCCTGCTCCTCCTCCTCCTCCTCCTCCTCCTCCTCCTCCTCCTCCTCCTCCTCCTGGTAGTCCTCCCCCTCCCCTCCTCCTCCTCCTCCTCCTCCTGGCGAAACGAGTAGAAGGAGGAGGAGAGGCGTACGAGTACTACTACGACTAAACGGGAAGTAGTAGCAGTAAAAGTAGTACTGATGGTAGTAGTGGTAACAGTGAAGTAGTAGTTGTATTTGGCGGGAGTGAACGAGTGAAGTGTAGTTGAAGTGGGCGTGGTGGTAACAGCGAAGTGAAGTATAGTTGTAGTGGGTGGATGGCAGTAGTGGTAACAGTGAAGTGTAGTTGCAGTGGGTGTAGTGGTAACAGTCAAATACGGCGGATGCCTTGGAGAAGGAATCAGGGGGTCGGCCGTGGGTATGGCCGCCGCTGGCTATTCAAAATGTGGCCCGGGAATGGAGTTCTGGGAACTCGAAGAGCACGAAGTGGCCTACAGTTGGCTCCGGGCATCCAAAAAGTGGCCCGGGAATGGAGTTCTGGGAACTCGAAGAGCACGATGTGTGTGACTGTTGCATCCGGTCCTCCAGAATGTGGCCCGGGAATGGCGTTCTGGGATGTCGAAGAGCACGAAGTGTGTGACTGTTGCATCTGGTTATTCTAAATGTGGCCCGAGAATAGCGTTCTGGGATGTCGAAGAGCACGAAGTGTGTGACTGTTGCATCCGGGTATTGAGAATGTGGCCTGGGAATGGAGTTCTGGGAAGTCGAAGAGCACGAAGTGTGTGACTGTTGGTGAAAAACGAGCCCGGCACCCTGCCGCCCGGCAACTCCCCAACACCTGCCCGGACCCCCCTGTGGAGTGATCTGTGAGCTCTTTTGAGACCACTAGAAACCTATCAGTCTTCGCTGTTAGGTAAATAAAAAAGAGGAAAAACAAATCCTGGCGATGGACCCAATCATACGCAGTTACGAGTACCGCAAAACAGGTTGAACGAATGAGAGGGAGCTACCTATGGGGCCGCGAAGCGTGCGAGGGGTGTGCCGAAATGGGTGCAGTGCCGCCATGCGGACGCAGCCACTGGGGCCCTCGGTGGAGCTCCCTATGGGGCCACGCAACGTGTGAGGGGTGTGCCGAAATGGGTGCAGTGCCGCCATGCGGACGCAGCCACTGGGGCCCTCGATGGAGCTCCCTATGGAAGAAGCTGAACTCGGACCCGGCTGAACTCGGACCCAGCTGAACTCGGACCCGGCTGATCTCGGACCCGGCTGCTCTCGGACCCGCTGAACTCGGACCCGGCTGAAATCGGACCCGGCTGATCTCGGACCCGGCTGATCTCGGACCCGGCTGATCTCGGACCCGGCTGAACTCGGACCCGGCTGATCTCGGACCCGGCTGATCTCGGACCCGGCCTGCCTCCGGCGCTCCTCTTGGCTTCTGCCTGGGGTTCTCCCGCCCGCCGCTCTTCCCGGCCTCTGGGGCCTCTGGCCGGGGTGCTCCCGGGCCCGGCTCCACAAGCCGGCGCTCCCCCGGCCGGCGTCTCCTCGGCGTCTCCGACCCGGCAGAACTCGGACCCGGCTGATCTCGGACCCGGCTGATCTCGGACCCGGCTGAACTCGGACCCGGCTGATCTCGGACCCGGCTGATCTCGGACCCGGCCTGCCTCCGGCGCTCTTCCCGGCTTCCGGCTGGGGTTCTCCCGCCCGGCGCTCTTCCCGGCCTCTGGCCTGGGTGCTCCCGGCCCGGCTCCAGCTCGGCGCTCCCCCGGCCGGCGTCTCCCCGGCGTCTCCCACCCGGCTGATCTCGGACCCAGCTGATCTCGGACCCGGCTGATCTCGGACCCGGCTGAACTCGGATCTGGCTGATCTCGGACCCGGCTGATCTCGGACTCGGCCTGCCTCCGGCGCTCCTCCCGGCTTCCGGCTGGGGTTCCCCCGCCCGGCGCTCCTCCCGGCCTCTGGCTGGGGGTGCTCCAGGCCCGGCTCCTGGCCGGCGCTCCCCCGGCCGGCGCCCCCCCGGCTGAACTCGGACCCGGCTGATCTCTGACCCGGCTGAAGTCGGGCCCGGCTGATCTCGGACCCGGCTGATCTCGGACCCGGCCTGCCTCCGGCGCTCCTGCCGGCTTCTGGCTGGGGTTCTCCCGCCCGCCGTTCCTCCCGGCCTCTGGCCGGGGTGCTCCCGGCCCGGCTCCACGGGCCGGCGCTCCCCCGGCCAGCGTCTCCTCGGCGTCTCTCGGACCTGGCTGATCTCGGACCCGGCTGATCTCGGACCCGGCTGAACTCGGACCCGGCTGATCTCGGACCCGGCTGATCTCGGACTCGGCCTGCTTCCGGCGCTCCTCCCAGCTTCCGGCTGGGGTTTTCCCGCCCGGCGCTCCCCCCCGCCTCTGGCTGGGGGTGCTCCTGGCCCGGCTCCACGCCGGCGCTCCCCTGGCCGCCGCCGTCTGACCGCCATCCCGCCGTCTCGGACCCAGCTGACCTCGGACCTGGTCTCGCCTGGGCGTTCCCGGCGCGCCCGTCCTCTCTGGCTGCACTCGGACCCGGCTCATTTCGGACTTGCCTGAACTCCGAGTCGGTCGATTTCGCTACTGGCTGATCTCAGACCCACCTCCTGCCAGGTGCGATCCCGCCGGTCCTCCCGACTTCCGCCTCGGGTTCTTCCGGCCGGCGCCCTCCCGCCTCCGGCGCTTTCCCGGTCGGCGTTTCCTCGGCGGTCTGGCGCTGTCCCGGCTCTCGGCCGGCGCGCCACCGGCGCTCACCCGGCGGCTCCGGTGCCTCTCCGGCGCTCTCCTGGTGCCTCAATGTCCGCGGCGAGCACGCGAGAGCCCCATGTTGAAAAGTAACCTCCCTCCATCCCTGCACTGCGACAGACGTTCACGACGATTGTCCGCGGCCATCAGGCGAGAGCCCCGCCCTCCATCGTGTAAATGTTGCACAATAGTACACTTCAGGATCATACATGGCGATCGTACATGGCAAGGGAGTCTCTGGCGAAACGCCTGCCCCCCCCCCTCTACACACACGTTCCGTGGTGCGCCAGGGAGGATTTCTTTCTAAGGGGAGAGGATGGAGGAGGACGAGGAGGAGCGGGAGAAAATGAAGAACGGGAGCCGTGGCCGTCTTACGGGCTCTGTGGCCGCCCTGTTCGCGCGCGTGGGCGGTTTTGAAGGTGTCCTTGGGCCCAGGGCGGGCGGCCCTACAGCACTTCCCCCATCCTTTCACATGGGCCACAGGAGCATGCTCAGACGCCCACGCCGTGCAGGCATGCACTTGGATATTGACGTGCATTTTCGCGCGGTGGCTCTCAGGCTCAGAATGGCCATGGCAATGTCGACGGTGATGATGGCAGCGACGGCGGACTACGATTCCGACGGCGACGACTGCGGCCACGGAGACCATCACGTCGACGACGACGACGACGACGACGTCCTCTTCCTCCCTCCTCCCTGCCCCTCCTTCCTTCCCTCCTCCTTCCTCCTTGCTCCTCACCTCCCGTCTCCTGTGCAGGAGACTCGGCGGCAGCTGTAATCCCGGGAATGGGTTCCAGGGGATCTTTCTCCAGCCTTTGTGGCCTTGCACTCTGTGTCTTTCAGGTGTGGCATGCGTTGTCATGCCTTGCGTTGTCATGCATTCCATTGTTGTGCAATGCAGCGCAGCTCCTTCCAAGTTTCCATTGCACTGCCTTGCATTGTTCTGCCTTCTTGACTTCGCTTTGCGATACATTGCATTCCATTGCGATCCATAGCATTCGCTTTGAGTCCTTTGTGGGTTTTCCATTATGCCCTCCGCCTACACCTTTATGTCGTCGCGCCATTCCCAACCCAACCACGTTTTTTTCACAGGGACCTTGGCTCAAGCGTTTCCTTTCGATCGCGCTGCCTTCTGCCAGCCATCCGGTCCCATGGCATCCGCGACCTTCCGAGCGCTGCCCTCTTGTTTGATTAGCCTACGGCGTCGAGAAGACAAGCGCGACGCTGCCTTCCAGGTGGCAGCCGGTCTGGGCATCGAGCCGACGTGGTTGGCGGGAACCGATGGGGATTCCCTCAAGGCACGGAGTGGGTATGCTAAGCGTTGCCAGGGCGGGCCGGGCGGCCGGGTGCTTTGCTCCTGGTTCGACGCCGCACACAAGACGCGCCGTATTCGGTATGTGCGAAATGCCAAGTCGAATTGGGGCACGCATTGGGGGACCTTGGGCTGTCTGATGAGCCACGAGCGTGCTTTGGCGCAGCTCCAAGAGGCTCCTGCCCTCATCGTCTTGGAAGACGACATCCGCCTGGCAATCGATGCCAAGGAGGCCTGCGCGATGATTGCGCAGGCTCTCCGTTGCATCCAAAAGGACCACAAGGATTGGCTGATCCTGTACCTTGGCTGCTCTACCACTCCGTGGTCTGGGCCCTTGCGCAAGGCGCGCGGAGGGCCGGCTGGTTTGTGCTACGCCCGGCAGGCTTACCAGAGCCATGCGTTCGTGATCTCGCAGGCGGGGGCGGAGATTTATTGTGAATACCTTCGCAAAGGCTTCCCTGCGGACAACGCGCTGCTGAACATGGTGCGTCAGTGCCCCAAGATGTGCTTTGCCCTGGACCCTCTCGTGCTTGCGCAGGAGCAGAAGCTCACGCAGAGCGACATCCGCGAGTCCACCGTGGCCTACCGGTCCGGCGCTCCACGCGCACGGAAAAGGGGCCACGCCAGCATCGCCAGGAGAAGGGCGTCGTTGCCGCAGGCGCAAGCGGCTGGGAGCGCAAGCAGGAAGGAGTGGCTCCGAAAGACGCGCCGAGCCAGCGCCAGACGCTAATCCAAGCGCACGCAGACCAAGGCCGGTTGTCGCGGCTCCCACACCCTGTGCATGTCGGGGTGGGCGTCTTGCTCCGCGGGCGCCCAGGCAAAAGTTGCGCGCCCCAGCGTCTGGGCGGCCATCGTGGAGCGATGGGGCCAGGCGACGGCGCTTTGCTTGGCCTGCCAGACAGCATCCTCCAGCCTCCGGCACAACCCGCCTCAACCCATTGTCCCCCGCTTGGCACTTTCCCCTGGGGCGTAAGGGTGACCCCGTCAATGTGTTCTCAGCGTTTCGTGCTCCATGGGCATGTCATGGTCCTCATGGGGGGCCTTTGCAAGGATGCCATGACTGCAGATTCGTGCGGCCATGGCCTGCTAATCGGCTCTCCTGGTCTGCCGCGAGTGCATCCGCTTCGACTCTTTCCCCGACCGCGCGCGCTCTTGTGCGCGCGCAGGGGCTCTCTCAGGCGCGGCCGCGCCACCCGGTGGCTTTCCGCCTCTTTCCTGCCCGCCATGGAGTCCCCGGCGCGCGGGCGCGCGCGCGCGCGATGGCCATGCCGCCCAGATGGGACGCACGGATCGCCTCTTCGTCTCCATGTCTCACCCCGCGCATGCCATTCCCTGCGCCGCCATTTCCCGCGCGCGGAGCATCGACGGGCCACCGCTGGGCATGCGCCAGTTTTGCGAATGCACCCTTTTCCGTTTCAGCGACCTCGCGCCCGCAGCATCTCTCGCGCTCCCGCGGAGGTCCACGGGGCACCTGCCGCGCGGAGTCCGTTCTTTCTTGCCTGCGTTTTCCTTGCGGTGCGTCCTCCATGTGAGTGCGGAGCGGCAGCGCCCGCTTTCCCGGGCGGCGGACTCTCGCGTTCCGCGCGCGGGCCCGCGTCGGGGATTCCAGAGACAATCTCTGGCTCCGGCCCTGCGCGCTCGCCACGCAGGGGCCGCCTGCCCGCTGGCGCGCCGCCGGGAAACGCGGCGCGGTCCGTCTGCGCGCCATCGTGGTCGCGGGGGCCCGGAGAAGGTGGCGGCGAACGTTTCAGGATGCGCTCCTCGCGCGAGGCTGGTCGCCGTCGCCGTCGGCCCCGCGCGCTGGGGGGCCCTGTGGCGCTTGAGGGGCCACGAGCGTGCTCTGGCGCAGCTCGAAGAGGCTCCTGCCCCCATCCTGTCGAACTCCGCCTGGACATCGAAGCAAAGGCCGCCTGCGCGATGATGGCGCAAGCTCTCCGCTGAATCAAAACTGAGCACGTGGGTGGGCTGCTCCTGAACCTCTTCGCTACCGCGCCACTGCGTCGTCGGGGCCCCCCCGCCAGGTGCGCGGCGGGCTGCCTGTCCCGCGTCGCGCGCGGCAGGCGAGACGTGCGTTCGTGATATCCGAGGCGGTGGCGAATTCTTACGGGGAGTACCGCAACGCGCTGCTGAACATGGTGCGCTGGCGCCCCTGGAAGCGGTTCGCCATGGGCCCTGCCTGGCCAAAAAAAGAAAAAAAAAAAAAAAGGAAAAAAAAAAGAAAAAGCAAAAAAAAAACACAAAAAAAAAAAAAAAAAAAAAAAAAACAAACAAAAAAAAAAAAAAAAAAAAAACAAAAAAAAAAAATAAAAAAAAAAAAAAAAAAAAGGGGGGGGGGGGGGGGGGGGGGGGGGGGGGGAGGGGGGAAAAAAAAAAAAAAAATTGAAAAAGCATGAGCGGAAGTAGTCGCCGAGCGACTTCCGCAAGTCCACTTTCACTCTCCGTGCGGCGCTCCAAGTGCATGGAAAAGGGGCCACTGCAGCAACGCGCAGAGACTGGCGTCGTTACCCCAGGTGCAAGCGGCAGGGAGCACCAGCAGGAGTGAGTGCCTCGGAAAGCCTCGCCCACCCAGCGCCAGACGCAAAACGCAGCGCTCGCAGACAAAAGCCGGACGCCGTGGCTCCCGCGCACTGCGCATGTCCGGGCGGGCGTCTTGCTCCGCGGGCGCCCAGGCAAAAGTTGCGCGCGCCAGCGTTCGGGCGGCCATCGTGGACCGATGCGGACAGGCGACGGCGCAATGCTCGGCCTGCCAGACACCGCCCTCCAGTCTCCGGGGAAACTCGGCGCCGCGCTTGTTCCCAAATCGGACTTCTCCCGTGCGCCTTACGAGTTACTCCCCTAAGTGTGTGTCCGTGTGTGCGCGCGTGTGTGTCTGTGGGTGTGTTCGCAAAGGCTTGTCTGCCATTGGAACTCCACGGGCCTCGTCGCGGGGCTTTGCATCTCTGCCCTCGTTGCAGAGTTGCGCGGGCATGGCCTGCTGCTGGGCTCGCCTGCTCTGACACGCGCGCTTCCGATGGCTGTCTTCGCGCGACCGCGCGCGCCCCTGCGTCTGTGCAGGGGCTCTTTCAGCAGGCGCGGGCGCGCCACCCCGTGGCTTTTCGCTTTCCACTTGCCCTCCGCGGAGTTCCCGGCGCGCGCGCGCGGTGGCTGCTCCGCGCAGATGGGCTTCGCGGACCAGTCGTTCTCCAAAATTCTGGCGCCCGCGAAGGGCTTTCCCTGCACCAGCGATTCCCGCGCGCAGGACATGGGCGGGCTCCCACTGGGCTCCGCGCGCGCGGATGCTGCTACTTCCATGGCAGCGCGCGGACGCACGTAGCATCCCCAGCGCTCCCGAGGACGCCCACGGGGACTCCTGCCGCGCGGACGCCGTCCTTGCCTGCGTGTTCTAAGCGCACGTCCTCCATGTCTGCGCGGACCCCAGGCGGCAGACTCCCGTCTCGTTACGCGCGCGCCACGAAGTCAGGGAGTCCATGGTGAATCTCTCGCAAGGGCCCCTCGACCGTGCGACAGAGGGGCCGCCGGGCCACTCGCCTGCGACTGCCGCAGTGCCGCTGGGACACTCGGCGGGGGGCGCCTACGCGACATTGCGGTCGCGGGAGTCTGCTGAGGGCGTCTCCCAACGTCTCAAGGAGCGCTCCTCGCGCGAGGCTGCTCGCCGTCGGCCCCGCGCATGTGTGGGCGCTGCGCAGTTGGGCAGCGCGGAGCGCCGCAACTCGCAGATGCCGCGTGCGTGCATTAGTCATGCCGCGCGCCGCGACTGATCTACACTCGCGGCGCGAACGGTCCTCGCCGGACTGGCTCCACGCGCGCATGCGTGTCCCGTTCGGTACTCATGGATGCGGATTCGCGCAAGTAGCGCATGCATCATCCAAGCGGCTGCACCGCCTGGACTGGATGCGATGGGCCGCTTTGCGTCTTCAGAACTTTTACACGACATGGTTTACAGCCCGCGCGTCGTGGCCGCCGAGGGTGCTCCACCGAAGAGACCCCTCTTGCGCCGCCATGCGTCCCCTCCACAACTTTCATTATTTTCCCTCACACCTTTTCCCGGCATCACGGTGACTTGCACCGAAGGCCTTGGCGGCGCCGGCCGCATGCGCCCCCGTCGCCCATGGCGGAACTGCCCACGCACGTTCCCCCGGCCCATGCAATGCGAAGGCCCCACTGCCCCCGCCCGCATGCGTCTCCGCAATCCTCTTCGGGACACTTATCACACGTCGCGTGGCCTCATGGGGACCTCCACCGAACAAGGGCCCACTGGCGTGGCCCGCGCGCGTTCCCGCCGACCATGCCACCACTCACCACACTCGTTCCTTCGGACCCTGGGGAGCTCTACAGAATCCCCCACTGGCAATGCCCGCATGCGCTCCCGTTATCCAGTTCGGGACACCGCATGCACGTTCCATGGCCTCACGGATGCCTCCACCGAAGGCCCCACTGGCGCCGCCCTCATGCGTCCCCGGTATTCAGGGCTCTTTTGGAGGCCCTCCTAGGGCCATATGGGAGGCTTCCTGGCCCCCTCCTGGGGCTCTCTTGGGACCGTCCTGGGGCTCTGGGGGCCCTCTTGGAGGCCTTGAGGTCTCATCGATGAAAGATGTGGGGGTTCTTTAAGTCAGTGCCCCCGTCGGGACCCGAAAATGAGCCTCTTGGGGCTCTCTTGGGCCGCTCTTGGGGCGGTCCTGGGCGCTCTTGTGGCCGTCTTGGAGCCCTCCTGGGCCTCTCTTGGGGCCCTTGTGGGCCATCTTGGAGCCATCTTGAGGCCTCAAGAGCTCATCGGACGCGAAAGGGCGACAATGCAAAAAAACATCGGAAAACAATATGGATTTCAAGGATTTGGGCCTCTTGAGGGCTTCATTGGAGGGCTCGAAAGGCACTTGGAACCGTCCTGTGGCGGTCTCGAGAGCTCTTGGATGTCTGTTGATAGCTATCTTGAACCATCTTGGGAAATCTTGCTTGACCTTGGAGGCTATCTTGAGCTCTTTGAGGCCCTCTTGGAACAATCTTAGGCCATCTTGGGCGCTCCTATTCCTCGCGGGAAGGCGCCTCCAGGCCCAGGAGGAGGGGGTAGGGGGAGGGGGAACCCCCTCCCCGAAGGGGAAGAAGGGGGTTTAGCAGAACGAGCTCGCTAGACCACTCACGCCCTAAAGGGCTTGAGGGATTATCGGGAACGCACATTCCAGATGGCTCGATGGGCTCTTTGTTGCCTTGCGGTCCTGAGAGACGGGGAGGGGGCGAGGGCGCATGGCCGGCCGAGTTCGGGCGCGGCCGGGTCCGAGATCAGCCGACGGCTGAACTCGGACCCGGCTGATCTCGGACCCGGAAACTCGGACCCGGCTGAACTCGGACCCAGCTGAACTCGGACCCGCTGAACTCGGACCCGGCTGGTCTCGGACCCGGCTGATCTCGGACCCGGCTGATCTCGGACCCGGCTGATCTCGGACCCGGCTGATCTCGGACCCGGCTGATCTCGGACCCGGCTGATCTCGGACCCGGACGCTCTCGCTGCAGCGCGGGCCTCGGTCCGAAATCAGCTGGGTCCGAGTTCAGCTGGGTCCGAGATCAGCTGGGTCCGAGATCAGCTGGGTCCGAGTTCAGCTGGGTCCGAGTTCAGCTGGGTCCGAGTTTTTGGGTCCGGGATTCCGGGTCCGAGATCAGCTTGGGTCCGAGTTCAGCTGGGTCCGAGTTCAGCTTGGGTCCGAGTTCAGCTGGGTCCGAGTTCAGCTGGGTCCGAGTTCAGCTCGTGTCCTATGGGGCCACGAAGCGTGTGAGGGGTGTGCCGAAATGGGTGCGGTGCCGCCATGTGGACGCAGCCACTGGGGCCCTCGGTGGAGTTCCCTATGGGGCCACGAAACGTGTGAGGGGTGTGCCGAAATGGTTACTGTGCCGCCGTGCGGACGCCACTGGGGCCCTCGGTGGAGCTCCCTATGGGGCCACGAAGCGTGTGAAGGGTGTGCCGAAATGGGTGCGGTGCCGCCATGCGGACGCAGCCATTGGGGCCCTCGGTGGGGCTCCCTATGGGGCCACGAAACGTGTGAGGGGTGTGCCGAAATGGGTGTGGCTGACGCGGTGGGGGAGGCGGGAGGAGGGGGCAGAGGGAGGAAGGAAGGAAGGAAGGAGTGAACGCGGGGCGCTCTCCCTTCAAAACGAGGACCCACCACCACAGGATGGTTGGGAAAAAGCAGGTTGCGCTGTCGCACTGCACTCTATGCTGGAGTTGCATGCGCCTCGGCAACAATGCACCGCCTCGGCGAGCGGAGAAGATTCGCTTCCCCATCGCTGCAGACCACGGGGTACAAGCTCGACACTGGGCGCTGCGTCCTGGGCGGCGTGCCCCTGTCCAGGATGCGTCGCGATGCGCCCAGACGGCGCCGCGCGCAATGGGCCCCTTAGCACTTGCTAGATTGGGGCCCACAGAGAACACTGCGATGTTCTGGGCCCACGCGCCAAAACCAAACGACAAATCCAACATCCACGGATCACGCGTGATATTTCGCGGCTTGGCACCGCGCGCGCACGGTCGCCACTTCGCGCGTTTGCGAGCAGCCGCGCATAATGCAGCGCTCGACGCAGCGCGCAGCGATGTGAGATCAGGAGGACGATGCGTTTCCTACAGGGACGTCAATGAAAGGACTGCTGAGACCGCGGCGTTGCATCTCATACTGACTTCGAGAAGTGCGAGTGACAGAGTGATGCGGCGACACTGTGAGTGAAGCCGAGCAGACGTGAGAAATCGGCATCGCCGGTCTCACAAGTTCCTTTCCCTGGGGTCCCTGTTGGAACCACGTGAGAAGGTGCGCTAGGATCGGACTGCGGCAATGGAGGAAACCAACAATGGAACATACGCGCGCATCGCCCTCGCCATCGCGCCCCGTGGCGCAGTGAGGCCTGGTCAGCTGGGAAGCGGTGGAACACGTTTTTCCTGCTCGGCTGCAGCCCCCCCCCCGCCCCCTCCCCATGCAGACGTTCGCGCTGCCGGCGCCGTCGCCATTGCCAACCAGGACGTTATTGCAACTACCTGCTGTGGGTGCTCCTGCTGACACCCTTGCGCTTCTGCTTCAACCTCCAATTGAACTGATGATGCTGCAGCCGACGCGGCTGCAACTGCAGCTGCAGCTGCGCCAACTGCGGTAGCTCATGCAGCGCACTGGCTGAGCGTTGTGCTCGCGCAGGTGAAGACGCATCTCGCGGCGGCCGGGTAACGACCGCAGGGCTCGCCGTCGCCGACTATATGTCGCCCCCGATGTCATCCGAGGCACAGGACGGCATCGCTGCGACGAAGGCAACGGACACGGGGCCCCTCGAAGCCATCGCGCAGGTCTGCAACGAAGTATGACCAGTGACGTTCATCGTCGGCGCAGGTGCCACTTCCTTCGCGCGCGGCGCTGCCTGCGCGGCCACGGCGGCGGCCGGCGGCGAGGCGGCGTCGCCGCCAGAGGCCGTCGCGATCATGGCCGAGGACCTCGTCTGTGAGGAGCACTGCGGCCCGTTGCGGGCAACCAGGAACGCAGGAAGTGCCAGCTGGAAGCGCTGCCAGCCGCGCGAGCGCGCGAGGTCGACGGCGACCGCGGCGACGCGGACATTGATGTTTTCAGCATCGGCAGGAACTGCTGTTGGCATTTGCCTTTTCTTCCGACGCGATCTCGATTGGGCCGAGGCGCCCTGGAGCCAGGCTCCCGCCCTAGCAAATTCGAACGACCGCGACCCCGCGCCCCGCAGGCGATCGCGCGCGCGCAGCTCGCAGCGAGCCCTCGCCAATCGCAGCAACGCTGCCATCCCGAGCACGAACGCCACTCGAAAGCAGCGTCTTCAACTCGCGATTGCCAGCTCGTCGCCGCGCAGCGCATACAAGTCGCGCAGGACACTCGCAGACCGATCGCGGGAACATGAAGGTGGCGCGACGTCGCAGCGCGGCGCTGCCAATGCCCGAACGCTCAGCGAGCTCCGCGAATTCTGCGCGGTGCCGGCGCTGGCCGGTGAATCGCAGACAACCCGGCCCGGCGTGGCCTAACGGAGCGGGCTCTCGTCGGCGGGCTCACCGCTCCCCAAGATCGGGACCCCAGGGGTCGGGGCGTCGTCGTACGACGCTGGGTCCTCCGCGGAGTCCATGCCTCCTGGCCCATGGTCGGGAACAGGGCAATCGCTCGGGAACGGGTTCGCCTCGTCGAAACTTGAATACTGCGGAGGCAATCGATGCTTCCACGGCGACGCCGCTTCGCCGCGCGTGGCAAGTCCATCGACGGGCCAAGCCGCGTTCCAATAAAACGCTTGCGCACACAGCGCTGCGGGCGCGGCGCTCTGCGGCGTCCGCCACGCGGTCGCAGCAACCATCCTGCGATGGGTGCGGCGGCGCGTCGGGCGGCGCCGCCCCCGCCGAGCACAAGGCGGTGGCGGCGCGCGCCTCGCCGGCGACGCCTGGCTGCTACAACCCGGGCGGATGTGGGTGGGGCGAAACGCGCCCACAGGAAGATGGGCGCCCCGCCTGCCGCAAACAATTATGGAACCTGCGAGCGGCAAGGCTGGTCGGCGCCGCGGACGGGTCGCGCGCGCTCCCTCCGCGGCGGCCTAGCCGCCACGCATGACTGTTCCTGTGCGCGGCAAGGCTGGCCGGTGCCGCGGTGAACGCTCGCGTGCGCTCCCTCCGCGGCGACCTAGCCGCGGCGCATCCGACACAACCGCGGCTCCATCTTTCTCGCGTTTCGCGTGTCGTCGCCTCGCGGCGAAGCGCCCCTCGCAACCTCACGCGCTCGCTGCGGGGCGCGCGGACGCACGCGCATCGCGTCCTCGCTGCTGTGCCCGCGAGACAGCATTCGTGCCTCGGCTGTTCGCTCACCACAGCGCTGCGGGCGCGGCGCTCTGCGGCGTCCGCCACGCGGACGCAGCAACCATCCTGCGATGGGTGCGGCGGCGCGTCGGGCGGCGCCGCCCCCGCCGAGCACAAGGCGGTGGCGGCGCGCGCCTCGACGGCGACGCCTGGCTGCTACAACCCAAAGCAACAGCAGGCCGGCGTCAGCCGTCGTGTGCGCGCGCCCCCACTGCCAACGTCGCGACGTTTCTTACCGCGTGCGGGATGAAGGGCGCGACGAGCGCGCATTACGGCTGAGATGCAGCGCCTGCGGGGTCATGGCCCGCGGCCTCAGGGCCCGCGCTGGCGGAGAGGGCCATGCCCTCGCCCGTCGCCGCGTCTTCCAGGGCAGGCTGGTCCAGGTAGGCCTTAAATGCGCCGGACCTCCAGTTGCCGGCTCTCCAGATGGTGGCGAGGCTCCCCCCGCTTTGGCGGAGAGTCTCCGTGTGGCCGCGCCGCAGGCACTTCGAGGTGATGCGGGCGGCTTTGGGGAGGCCCGCCGCTTGCGCCGACCTGCGCAGGTTGCGGGTAATTGCTGGCACGGGGAGCACGCGCCCGGCTCTGGTCGGCTTTGCCAGGTGGGCAAAAGGAGACGCACCCGGCGCGAGGTCGCCCAGTAGGGCGCGCGGGGCGTGCACTGGGCAGGTCGCGGTGCAGATGCTGCACCAGCACGAGCGCCTGACTTCGCTAGGCCTGGGCTTATGCTTTCGACTCGAGAGGTGGAGTACGACCGCCTCGCTCGTGTTGAAAAGCACGATGGTCGGCACTGGGCGGTCCAGTTCCTCCTGCGTGAACCGGAAGTTGGCCGCCCGTGCTGGGTCGCCTATGCTGATCAACAGCGCCTCCGAGGGAAGCCACAAGGCCAGTGCGAAGGCGACTACGAACAGCGCTCGCACCTGAGGGTCAGGCACGTGCGGCAACATCGCGACTAACGCCTTCCGCGTGACAGGGGGAGGTCGCGGGACAGGCTGGGGCGCACGGTGCTTGATCGCGGCCTTTGCGCGCGAAACGGCGGGGCTGCTGAACGCTGAGCGGTCGAGGCCCAGCAGCGTGCAGGCCTTGTCGACCTGGGCTTTGTAATTGGCAAAAGTGCCGGGGTTCGAGAAGCACAAAGCCCAAAGTCATAGCTCGTCCGCAGTTGGCGGGAGGGGGCTGTCCCCTTTTCCGAGCTGCGATTTGGCGAAACGGAACCAGCACCTCAGGCCGGCTGTCCACGTGCCGATGGAGCGCGGGGCACCGTTGAGGACGGCGGCGCACCGGGCCCCGAATAAGGCGCGCTTCCTGAATTCGGGGTCGCTCGGCGCACCGGCCAGGCGTCGAATTGCGGCGCGCGGGCCTCCTCTTCTCGAGCCCAGGGGCGACGCTTTCAGCGCGGCCGTCGCCCGCGCTAATTGCAGCCGCTGCGCGAGTACGCCCTCCTGTTGCGGGCGTGCGGGTGCCTGCGCGGCTGGACTCCTACCACCCGCCCGCGGGGGGGGCGAGGAGGACGAGGAGGAGGAGGAGGACGAGGAGGAAGAGGAGGAGCCAGCGGCGGAGGAGACACACGGCTGAGCGCACACGGGCGCCGCAGGCACCTCGTCACTCACGAACGCCGCCGCAGGTGGCGGGCCCGGCGGCGGCTTTGCTCGCGCGAAGAGCGCGATCGCGCGCTGCGCGTCGGGCGACAGATTCACGTAGCCGCTCCAGTTTTCCGGTGCGCCAACCGCCCGCACAGATGAGATCGCGAACACAACGCAAGAAACCAGAAACTTGGCGACTTCCTCAACGACCGTGGGTGACGCCCACGGGGTCGCAACGGCGATCTGGTCGGCGAGCTTCATTCTGGCGCGCCGAGGGGCGCGTAGAGAGAGGTCGCCCCGCGCCCTGCGCGCCTCTCGATAGCCCCCTTCGCGTGTGAGAGCGTTCGTGCCGCGTTACTGACGCGCCTTCCCGGGCGGCGCTCGCGTCTCTTTCTCTGAAGCGAGCCTTGCGCGGGGTCGAGCGGGAGCGACCGGCGCTGGCCGGTGACGGCGCGGCTAAGGCGACGTCGTTTCGATTGGGTCGTCATCGACGTCCGCGCCCTGCGGCGCGCCCACCATCGTCGTGCGATAGTCGATGGTATCAGATTCGCTGCTAGAGCAGCTGGACTCCGGTTCGAGTTCCGTGCCGAAGGTGCAGAGTGCTTCGTCCAGTCGGCATTCGATGGCCAGCTGGATGGCCCGGAGGATCGTCGCGCGCGCGTCCCTAGCCACGCCCAGGGACGGCACTGAATCCGCGGGAAGCCGCCCGAGCTGGAACCACGAGCGGATCCCGCGGCCCCGCAGCCACGAGGCCGCCGCGTCCGTGTCGCGCAGCCGCATCTCGCTCCTGAAAAGGGAATGCGCCGCGACCTTCGCGAGATGACTTGCGGTGTGCGCTCGCTGGATCAGCCGAACGTAACAGCACCTCCGCGGCGGTGTTCGATCGCGCGCCATGGATACGTTGAAAATGCCCTCGGGGCGGGGGCAGACTTGCCGCATGACGCTACGCGCGAGCGAGCGCGGGGTGACGGGTGGGCGGGAGAGCAGGAGCGGGGGGAAGGAGAGCACTGGCGAGGCCGCGAGAGCGCTCAGACGGGACGGGCCGCGAGCTGGCATGGCAGCTGGAGGTCCCAGAATTCTGGCCGCAGCCACGGGCGCCTCCAGGTGGCCCCAATGCGTGTCATGAGATCATAATCCTCCCGACTGGGCAGGTCAGAAATGTTATCAACTGGCGCGCCGCGGGAGTGGGACCCGACCTGACAGAGATAACGCGCGGGCCCGCCGGAAGGGACACGGTCGATCCGGAGGTTGATCAGGAGCAGCCCGATCACCGACCAGAAGTGGTGGACGATGGCCCCGTGGTCGCAGCACTTCGCTGATCCCTTTCGGAACGACCATTCGGCGATCGTGTTGTCGCTAAAGAGGCGAACCTTGCGGCCCCGGAGCTCCTTCTGCCAGGTGGAGATCGCCAAGGCCGAAGCGAGCATCTCGAGTCCGGCGATCTGATCGTCGCTCCGCTGCTGGAATTGCCTGCGCGCAGGCCGAATTGCATCGATCGGTCGCCGGCGCGCGATCGGGGCCTCGTTAGCCAGGCCGGCGGCATCTGGTCTGTGTATCCCTAACGTCCGTCGATCCAGAGGACGGCGGCCGCTCGTGGGGGCTCGCCCCGGGCGTCAGCGAAGGCAAGGACCGGCGGGCGGGTGTCCGCGGGCTCCCATTCCCTTGTCTCTGCAACGCTTCTCTGCAACACTTCCAACCACCACGCCAGGCTGCGCAGGGCGGGGCGCGGTAGAAACGGACGCCCCGAGTGTGCGTGGGCGAACAAGGGCCGCAGCATCGCACGGCCTAGTTTGCGGAATTGCCACGACGCCGCCCACGACAACGCGCCCGCGAGCTTGGCGGCCCCACCTGTGCAAAGAAAGGTGTCGCCCCCGGCGCGCGCGGCGCGCGATCACGCGCGCGCCTGCGGTCATCGAACCGTCGTCACGCGCCGTCCTGATTCGGTTCGTCCATTTGTCGACCTTGTCCTTGGACGGGCGCGCAATCAGCCCTTTGCGTGAGGTCTGCGACACCGCACGCACAGTGCCCTAGCCCCCCATTCGCGAACGCGTCGCGCGCGGTGCACCGAGATGGCTAGTCCGAGAATCACGAGCGACGGGCCCGACTCAGTTTTCTTATCGGCCACCGACGTAGGGCCCAGGATGCACCCGATCACCCGGACCACGCACGAGAGGGCGTGCTGGGCCTTTGCGCGAGCGCGGAGAGGGTCGACCGGGTGCGACGGAAGGGGGGGAGGGGACAGAGCGAGACGGGCCTCCCCGGAGCGCTCGACGCCGAACAGATCGTCGACGTACCTCAGGATTGGGATCCGCAAGAGGCGCCTGCAGATGGCCACTAGGGCCGCGCCGATTCTCTCCCAGTTGTGTACGCTGCTGACTGCGCCGCGCCGCGCGGCGGGGCGGCGGGTGGGGCGGGATGGCCCGCGCGGGCCTGCTCCGAACGGGAGGGCAACGTGCTGGGCTCCCCAGGTGACGCCGGCGAAGCAATAGATGACCCAAGCGAAGCGTCGGTGCTCCGGGCGCAAGGGGATTCTGCGGAAGGCGGAATCAATAACGGCCTTGAAGAGCTCCAAGGGCCCCAGGGGTGCCTGAACAGGGCAGAGCGCACGCGGCGTCGGGGCCCGAGAAACGCGTCGCGCCAATTTCCGACACGCGTCAAACAGCGCGTCGACAGTGTCATGCTTCATCCGTTCCTGCGGCTCCGTACCCTTGTTGAGGTGGGCCGCGCTGCAGTCGTCTACGGCGCGCACCTGGCGCGCGGGCGGCGGTCCGCGAATGAGCGGCGCGGGCGGCCGTCGGGGTACCTTAGCGGTGCCGTCCGGCCGCGTCCCCTGCTCCACGCCGAAGCGGGGGATTACCGCGGCATCCGGGGGCACGTCGTCGGGGCTCAGTCGCCGGGGCGTCGTCAATCGCCCCGCGCTCGCGTCGGCGAGTGCGCCCTCGTGCAGCGCTTCGTCGCACGGGCTTGGCCGTGTCCTTTTGAACAATGCTTTTCTGTCCCGTGCATTGGCTGGCGCGCGGCGGGGCGGGGGGCCAGGGAGGAGAAGCCGGGCCCCTGCCGACGCGCGCGCGCGCCGGCCTCGAAGGATCTCTTCCGCTGATATCAGCGGCTAATGCGCCATCTCCGTCCCCGTGCCGGATTTTTCGAGTGTCCCAATCAGCGGTGCACCCTTCGCCGGCCGCGCTCCGTCGGGCGCGAGAAGCAGAGCCGCCCCTCGCGCGTTGCACCTCTCGGAAGAAGTCAACGCATTTCGGGTCGTGGAAGTCCACATCGGCGACCAGGCGTTCGAAGAGCGGGCCGTTGACGCCGGATGCTACGTTGGCGACGCCCGGGTCCGCGCCGCGACCCCAGATTTCGACGAATCCGGCCGTCCTGAACTGAGGTGCCATGGAGAGGACCCGCAGAACAGCCCCTTCACGCTCCTCCCTTACCTGCGCTCGGTCGTGGCGCGCGGTCGCCTTGCGCGCGCACCTGGGCGCCTCTTCGGGTGGCCTCGATGCCATCCATTCATGCGCCGCCAAAGTGTCCTGCGAAAGCTTGCAGCCCGGCTCGAAGCCGGCATCGCCTTCGAGGGCGGCCGCTTCGGCGAAAGACAACTTGCGAGCATCAGACCCAGACCGTTTGGGAGCCGGCTCGTCCGGGCTCGCGTGCTCGCGAAAGCGCTTCATGGCGAAAGCAAGCTGAACGCACGCGCCGCGGAGGGCGAGGGGGGCGCCAAGGCGAGGGGCGCGCCGTGGAGGGCGAGGGGGGGGCGCCGTGGAGGGCGCAGGAGGGAGGGCGGGGCCCGCGCATTCCTGGTGCGCCTCGGACCCTTTACCGCGTCGGACGCTCTAATTAGCAGCAAGCCCAAAATTCCGCGCGCCGTGCTGACGGCTGTGCCCGTCAGGCGCGCGCTGTCTCTGATCAGCGGCGCTGCCATTTGCCGCCGCCCCCGCCGTTGCTCTTGTTGTTCCAGCTCTTCCAGGAGCCGGTCTTGGCCCCGGTGTCGGCCCTGCGCTTGCCCTGCTGACTCTGCTGACACTGCTGGGCGGTCAGGCCATGGCCCGCACGGTGGGCCTGGCTGCGCTTGGGCGTCGCCGGGCCTCGGGCCGGACCGGCTCCCTCCTGCTTCGTGGCGGCGGGGGCGCTGCCGAGGCTCTTCTCGTCTAAATCGTATTCCCGCTCCGCCTGGCGGAGCAGCACCTCGTCGAGGGCGAGGGCCGCCTGACTCACCTGCGATGCCGAGGTCCGCGGCGGGGGGGCGGGGCGCGGGCGCGCGCGGCGGAGCGGGGTGGCGGGCCTGGAAACCTGTGACGCCAGCGGCGGCCTTCTCGGCCCAGGAGCGGCGGGCGACCTGGTCGTAGAACACGCCCAGGTGGGCTTTGCGGCCCTTGAGCTGGGCGTGGGCCGCTACCTGCGAAGCGGGCGGGGAGTCCGCTGGCCGGAGGGCGCGCGGGCGCGCGCGGCAAGATGCCAGGAGGCAGATCTGCTTGTGTGCGAGTGCCGCGGCGAAGTCGAGCTGCTTCGTTGCGGCAGCGGCCAGAGCGTACCTGCGCCGCCGAGGAGGGTCCGCGAGTACGGTCGGCGGGCGGGACAGCGAGGAACTGGTCGAAGGCGAGGTGCCACTCGGTCCAATTCATCAGGCGAGGCTTGGCCCCGCCGCCCGCGCCCGCCTGGGTGGCATCGTCGTCATGTGGGCGGCCGACGGCGGACGCGCCCGTGGGAAGCCACAGGCGCAAGTCGACGTTGACAAAAGGGGCGGCAAGCCCTTTCTTCTTCTGTAGGCGGTCGACCACGGATGCGAGGGAATCGACGCGCACGGTCCTGACGCGACGCGGCCGGACGGGCGGCCGCGGACCGGCGAAACAGGCTGGGAGGGGGGGGGGCGCGCCTGGGCCACGCCGCGGTGGGCAAGTTGGCCAGGGTGATGGCGTTCAGCTGCGCCTGGAAGACGACGTGAACCGTCGGGGCGTCATCCTTGGTGAGGATGCGGGTGAGCTCCGCCAGCGGGTCCGCTGCGGGTGCCGCTGGCCCGGCAGGCGCGGTGGTCCCAGCAGGTGCGAACTCCGTCTTCGCCGCCTGAACGGCGGCGGTCGCAGGGCGACCGTCGCGGCGGTTCTGGGCGCGCGCTTGCCTGTATAGCCTGGTCGAGGGCGTGAGCCTTTCCAGGCGAGATCTCAATCTTCTTTGTGTTGACGAACACGAGTGCCTGCGGGGTGTACACCTGTTGCACGGGACGCTCGCGCGGGTGGCCGCGCGGGACGGCCGGATCGCGCGCACGGACGCGCGGGCGGGAGCGGGTGCGCGCGCGCGGGCGGCGGACACGTGCCTCCGCTCGGTCGAGAATCGCGACCATGTCATTCAGCCATGTGTCCGGGTCTGGAGCCCCTGTCGCCATCGCATGCTTCTTGAGAAAGAAACGCAAGGCAGCGGCCGCCTCCATGGCGGCAATTGGTTGCGCGGCGAACGAAGGGAAACCTGGAGTCCGCTGCACTGTCCGCGCGGCGCGGCTCGCTCTGTCGCACGTTCGCGGAACACGATGTACCGGGACTGGCGGGTCGGCGGGTGGGCGAGAGCCTCGGGAAAGACGAGGCCGAGGCCGACACGGCGAAGCCGCCACGAAGCACGATCGAATGCAAGCCTCGGAGAAACCGACGGGCGACCGGCGACGGGAACGGTAACGGGGCCCGAGTCCGCCTGCGCGCGAGATCACGCATGCGCCACGAATCCCGACACGCGGGCCCCGGAGAGCGGGGGGGGGCGGGCGGGATGGCGGAGCCTCGTAAGCGAGCCGGACCGCCCCGCCCGGACCGTCCGCCGGAGCCGCCGGCCGTCCGTCGTTCTCAGCTGTCGGTGCCGCTTGCTCCCGCAGCTCGCGCCGGGTGTCCGCTGCCCCGAACGGGGCGCCAGGCCTTTGCGCGTCACTGTCACCCAGGAGCGGGGCCACCAAAAGGCCGTCCTGGGAGAACATAGGGCTAGCGGGTCCCAGTGGACCAACCGGTCACGTCCAACGATCGTGCCGGTGTAGGCAGGGCCCCAGTGGGCCTGCCTGCAGCCCTTGAGCGGGGGGGAGTGGGGTCCCAGTGGACCACCGGTCGCGTCCAGTGAGCGCGCCGGTACGGGCAAAGCCAACATGGGCTTGCTCGCTGCTCCCTGAAGGGGTCCCAGTGGACCTACCGGTCACGTCCAACGATCGTGCCGGTGCAGGCAGGGCCCCAGTGGGCCTGCGTGCAGCCCTTGAGCGGAGGGAGAGGGGTCCCAGTGGACCACCGGTCGCGTCCAGTGAGCGCGCCGGTACGGGCAAAGCCCACGTGGGCTTGCTCGCTTCTCCCTGATGGGGTCCCAGTGGACCCACCGGACACGTCCAATCGATCGCGCCGGTGCAGGCAGGGCCCCAGTGGGCCTGCCTGCAGCCCGTGAGCGGAGGGAGAGGGGTCCCAGTGGACCACCGGTCGCGTCCAGTGAGCGCGCCGGTACGGGCAAAGCCAACATGGCGTGCACGCTGCTCCCTGAAGGGGTCCCAGTGGACCCACCGGTCACGTTCAATCGAACGTGCCGGTGCGGGCGGGGCCCCAGTGGGCCGAGCGCCCCCCGGAGATGATGATCCGGGCATCGCCACCTTGCCTGGTCGTGCCGTGTCCTGGCCTCAGTGGGCCGACGCTAGTGGAGTCAGCGTGATCCCCGATGGGCCCGATCACACTCCACATCTCCCTTGCCTGGTTGGCGCAAGCCGTCTAAATCCTTTTCCTTGTCCTACCGCGCACCGCCGCGGCCGCTGCTGGGGCGCGCTGCGAGCCCAACCTCCACGAGATCTGCCACTGCGGGAAACGGGCTCGCTGGCGCCGCGACTTTAACATCGACCTGGTCGCGCGCGCGCTGCGTCTGGCGCGCTCGACCGGGACTGCACGGGCAACGCGAGTCGCCGTCTCTGCAGGAGTCCGGACGGGCCGGCCTGGCACCGGGGCCGATCCGGGCCGACCGACACGAGCCGATCGCAGGTACGGATGTCCCCGGCGGTCCGCCTGCCCGCCAGTGCGGGCGCGAGGCGCCGGGGTGGGTACTCGCGGACTTGCAGCAGGTAGTCTGGGTGTCACAACAACCCAGATCTCCTGCCGCGAGTCCACGAGCCCCGTGCGCACACTTGCGCAGATGCCCGACCATGGGCAGAAAAGAACTCTCGAGCCAAGCAAAACGACGAGGAGCGGACGGGGCGCCGGCCCGGGACCCAGCGCACCCGCCGCGAAACGAGCCGCGTCCAGCAGAGGCGACGAAGGAGCGGAGCACCGCGCCCAGGGAGGGACCGGGACGCCACCAGGGCCGGAGCGGGCCCCACCGGAGCCGGGGCAGGCCCCGCCGGGGCCAAAGCGGAAGCGGGACACGCAGCGGCGGCGGCGGCGGCGGCCACCGCAGCGGCGGCGGCGGGCACGACGGCGACGGCCGCAGCGACACACCGGCGGCAGCGGCGAGCGGCAGCACGACGCCCCGACGACGACGCGACAGAGCACGACGAGCCGTCGCGACACGGACGCGACGGCGCAGCGGCAGCAGCGGCGGCGGCGGCGGCGCGACGCGCCAACGACGACACGACGACGCGGCGACGGGGCCAGAACGGGGCGCCCTTCGGCCTGGGCGCATCGCGCGGCCCGCCCACCTCGGCGGGTCGAAAACAATCTGCACGCGCGCGAGAGCGCGGCCCGCCCGCCTCGGCGGGGCCGCGATTGGTCTTGCGCGCGCTGAGCCAACGCGGCCCGCCCGCCTCGGCGGGGCCGCGGTTGTCCTGCGCGCGCGCGGGAGACGGAGGAGGAACCTGCGCGCGCGGCGGGCGAAGCGGAGGGCGAGCGACCCGCCGACGCGCGGCGGGGCGGACGGCGCGGAGACCGGCGCGCGGGAGGACGGCAGGACCGAGAGACCGAGCGAAGGGACCGACGGCGGGACAGAACGGGAGGCCGAGGGGCCGAGAACAGGGCCGGCGGCGGGCCGCGGGGCGAGAGGCAAGAGGCGGGCCGGGGCGAGAGCGGAGCGAAGCAGAGGGGAAAGGGCCAGGCGCGAGAGGGGGCGGGAGGACACCGAAGGACAGAAGGGCGAGAGAGAAAGGGCCAGGGACACGGGCCAGAGCGAAACGCCGCGGGGCCAGGGCCCGAAACGGCAGGCGAAACGCGCCCACAGGAAGATGGGCGCCCCGCCTGCCGCAAACAATTATGGAACCTGCGAGCGGCAAGGCTGGTCGGCGCCGCGGACGGGACGCGCGCGCTCCCTCCGCGGCGGCCTAGCCGCCACGCATGACTGTTCCTGTGCGCGGCAAGGCTGCCCGTGCCGCGGTGAAAGCTCCGCGTGCGCTCCCTCCGCGCGACCTAGCCGCGGCCCACGCGGCGCATCCGACAACACCGCGGCTCATCTTTCCAGCGTTTCGCGTGTCGTCGCCTCGCGGCGAAGCGCCCCTCGCAACCTCACGCGCTCGCTGCGGGGCGCGCGGACGCACGCGCATCGCGTCCTCGCTGCTGTGCCCGCGAGACAGCATTCGTGCCTCGGCTGTTCGCTCACCACACGGGCGGCACAGACACCATCGAGCACGGGCCAGCGACGTCGCTGATCCAAAACCCAGGGCACGTAATCAGCAGCAGGATGCAGAGGTGGAGGCACATTGGTGCCCGGCCGCCCGCGGCGATGGGCTCTTCGCCCGACTGCGGCACTGTGCATCGGGGAAATATAGAAGAACACTGCATGCTCATGAACGCCGAGAAGCACCTGCGTCGCCCGAGCAACAGAAGCCGATCTAGGGCGCCCCGCGGCGACGTCGGAGGCGAGATGCGCTGCCCCGCGCTCTATACCTCGGCCGACGGCGCGACCCGGGGCGGGGCCGAACCAGAAGCGCTTCGACGGAGAGTAACATCGCGTCGCCCGTCTTCCCCACCTTTTCCGCGTAAGCGGCGGGGAAGCCAGCAATGATGCCGTCCAGGGCGGAATCCTTCGGCCCCCGGGCGCGCCGGCGCGCGCTGGCCCAGCGCCGCGACGCGCGTCGTCGGGTCGCCGTGACGTCTGCAAGCACGAAGTCGGCCATGGTGATCTGGGCAGGAACGCGCCGGAGAGGCCGCGTCGCGGGCGATCGCGACCCGCGGGCCGCCGCGCCGGGTACAGGACGGCACCAACGCAAAAGACGCTACCCTGGAAAACCCGAGGGTTGGGGGAGAGCGCGGGGAGCGCTGCGCGTTGGGTAGGCACGCGCCCGCGGGGGGGGGGCGAGCGGCGCACTCGTCGCTCGCCGCTCCCCGCGGGAGCGCGCGGGTGCAGCGACACCCCGCGCCCCACCCCAACCAAAGGAGCGGCGAAGGGTGAGGGGAACCAAAAGCCGCCACGGCGGCCCGCGACGCGCGCACCGAGGGCGCCAGCCTCGCGTTCGGCCGACAAGCGCCCTCGGGGCAGCGCGCGCGACGCGGGGGTATATTTACCCTCCCCCCACCGCAGGGAGACGTGGACAAAGAACACGAACAAGACGAGGAACACGAAGTCCATGAAGACCTGAGGCGAGCCACCCCAAACGCACCCCCCAACCGACCCAACCCGCCCCACCACAGGCACCGCGGCGAACCGCGGCGCCAGCGGCGGGGCGGCAGGGGTAGAAGGTTCCCAGGTCCGCGTTTTTGTGACAACGAACAAAACTGCGTTGTGTTCTCGCCCACAAAAGACGCTACCCTGGAAAACCCGAGGGTTGGGGGAGAGCGCGGGGAGCGCTGCGCGTTGGGTAGGCACGCGCCCGCGGGGGGGGGCGAGCGGCGCACTCGTCGCTCGCCGCTCCCCGCGGGAGCGCGCGGGTGCAGCGACACCCAAGGCCCTTGCAGCACCTGCGCGCGAGGAAAACCCAACGCTGTTCTCGCCGAAGGTGTTCTATAGGCTCACAGCCACCTCAGTCCTTGTCTTCGTCGCTGGACGAAGCGCCGCCGTGAGCTTCCCTGACGGCGCTGTCCTCAAGCGCATCCCTGTCTAAATATGACAGGAAGGCGGCGGACCGCCAATCTCCGGCGCGAAGGAAGTCGGCCAGCCGCGAGCCACGCACCGCCATGTCTTGGGCGTGGCCCCGACGAAAATCGTGGGTGCGATAGGCATCGTGCCGCGGCACCCCGAGCTCTTGCAGGGCCGCTCTCAACGCCGATAGGACAGTGTCCGGGCGGAAACCCGCAAAAGGCTGCTGGGCCGCGCTGTCGGCGCAGAATTTCCCCAGCGCGTGCACGGGGCACGTTGATGGACAGCGCGCGCACCAGCACGTGCGCGTCATCGTGAGCGGCGTGGCGCGATTCTTGCGCAAAAGCAACGTCAGCGAGATCGAGCCGTCATGCAGGCGTAGGCAGCTCTTCGGCTCGACCGCCCGCGGCGGATCGCCGTCCCGAGCGACGTGCATCGGCAGTGCTTCCGACGGCAATCGCAACAGGAATATGTACGCCGTCAAGAAAAGCATCTGCAGCTCGCGCCCCGATTGGTGGCGTTCGAGATGCTTCAGTAATCTGGTGAGGAGCGCCTCCCGAAAACATCTTGGGCCTGGCCTGCCAAGTGTTTCGCGCTTGCACCGCGCGAGCCGCGCGCTCGACTGCCGGGTCGCTCAGCGCGTCCAGCGGGACGCGCAACAGGATGCAGACTAATCTGACGTGCGAAATATAGTTGTCGAGTGTTCCTTTGCAACGGAAGCATGTGCTCCACAATGCAAGGCCCTCGGGCGACGGCGGAATCACTTCCCCCGCGTCGCAGCCGAGCACGGTCATGGCGAAAGTCGCCCAGCAGCGGAAGGCGCTGACTACGCTGGGCCAAGTTTTCGGGCAGCTGCCCAGAATCGCGGCGACCCGAGCCGAATTCGACCATTCGCTGAAGCTTCGCTGGGCGAGGCCCTGCCGCAGGGCCTCGACTTCACGGCGGGGGCCCGCGCGCGGCTCGATGGTGCACTGGCGCGCTATGCTGACGGCCAGCTCAAGGTCCCGCACATCACCGCAAGCCGCCGAAAGCTCATCGCACTTGGCAGCTCGCCGCCTGGCAGGGCGACTGCGGCTGCGGCACTCGCGCTGATGCACGTCGGGTGCAGGCGGAGGTTCGTCCTTTGCGCCGCGCACGACGGCAGATGGCTTCTTCGCTTCGTTAATTAACTCTGACAGCGCTACGCGCAGGGCGTCAGGGCTGACGCCTCGTTCCCCTTCTGCGGCAGACACCGGTTCGAACCAATCGACGCGCGCTAGCTGCAGATCTCTGAGATGCGTTATGTCCTGGCGCCGCAGCAACTCGATCAACGCAAAGGTAACCATGGGTGAAAGCTCTGGCAGGACGCCGCGGACCTCATGAAACAACGTCATGGCTTATCGCTCGACTGAGCGCCCGTCGCTGGCTGCGCTGGGACCGCGCGCTGACGCATAGGACAACCGACCAGGGGCCCATCGATGGGGCCGGTTAACGACGCAGCTTCCACTGTCGGCTTCTGGCAACAACTCGCGCGGGCCGCCCTCGCAAGGCACGCGCGAGGCATGGCTCGCAACGGGCTCGACGCGGGACAGCGGCTCACTCGCCTTCGTTGCTTCGTGCCGCCTTCGATGCGCAACGGCGCTCGCGGGGCGCGACGACGCGCGACGGCGCGCTCCCGCCGGCAGAGCGCGGGCCAGAAACGTCTCCGGTGCGAAGAACTCAGCCGCGCGTAAGCGCGGCGTCACGAAGTTCGCCCCAAGAACACATAGCAACTCGTACTCCTCCCGCGACGGAAGGTCGGCGATGTTCTCTGCTGATGGGACCCGCGCAAACTACGGCGAACACCGGGTGCGTGCGATGAGGAACCACATGGCGTGAATGATGCGGGAGTGGTCCCAAGCGGAAGCGCGACCGCTCCGCACTGCCCCTTCTGCGCCCACATTGTCGGACCAAATCACCACTCGGCGGTCCGCCAGCAGTTCACTAAAGGTAGCTAATCCAGCGCTATAGCGAGCAGTTCTAACGCCATAATCTGAGAGTCCCGGCGCGGCGCCAAGTCCTCCAGCAGCTCCTGGTCTGGAGGGGCGTCGGACCAGAAGGGGCGACCATCGACGAACAGCACGGCGGCGAGCCGTGGATCGGACCCGCCCCTTGCGTCAGCGAACAAGTGCACTTCTTGCCGTTCCAGCTGCGCCCACGGCTTGGACTGATGGATGCCGAGGGCCAGCACCTCCGCCCACCATGACCGCGCCAAGTTGAGCGGGGCGCGAACGACACCCCGTCGCGCATTCTGCTGCGCGAACAGGGGCTGCAACATCGCACGCCCTAGCCGCTCGAAGCAATGTTGACCTGCCCAGCTGAGAGCGCCGGCCAGCTTGCTGGCTTGGCCGGCACATAGTGTCCCGCAGTCGAGCGCTTGCTTGATCAAGAAAAGCCACTTGCGCACCTTCTTGGGCGCGGGAAACAAGTTGATCCCGCTGAGAGAAAAGGACACATGCAGGCCCAAAATCTCCAGCTCGTCGCCACATTCCAGCTTCTTATCGGAAACCGCTCCTGGACCTAGGAGCAGGCGCACTAGTCAGGCCAGCGATGCCATGGTATGCTCTTTAGTTGCGGGTGCGCACGGCCCAAAGAAATCGTCCACGTATCGGAGGGTGGGAATCTTTAAGAGCTTGCAGGCGAGGTGCGCCAAGGCAGCTCCGACTCGGTCCCACCCAAAGACGGCAGCCAGGGCGCCGAACATCAACGCCAGGTGACCAGTGACCCAAATGTCTCCGTCGTGCAAATACGTGCTGTAAGCTGCCCACCTGTGGCAAGGCCGACATCGACACCGCAAACGCCGGGTTCCTCTGGAACCCCGACACGAGCCCCCAGGTCGATGCTTTTAACGGGGGGGGGCACCCGGAGATCCCGAGCCTGTGTTCAGGAGCGATAGGCACACGCCGGTAAGCGGAGTCGATGTCAGCCTTAAACAGTGCCGGTGCGTGCCCGCGCAGACCGTGATAGCAGCGCAGGGCGTCCACCAAAACGTCAGCCCCGTCCAGCAACAACCTCTCGGCGGGCTGGCACGCCGAGTTGATGCCCCCTCACGATTCATCGTCTACTACGCGAACCTTGGGCGCGCCATCCGGCTTGACGCCCTGCACAATGGAGAAACGCGGGGACAGACGCACCCTGCCCAAGTCCGCCTTGGCCAGCACAACCGGAGCGGTCATCCGCGACAGAGACGCATCGGCGAGCGCGCTCTCGTGGATCGCAGACGAGTTCACGTCCTCTCGCAAGGAAGACAAAATGGCTCTATTGTGCACGGGGGAGGAGGTCCGCAACACCTCGGACGACGTGGGCTCCGGGAATTTCTTTGCGGGCCCTCTGCCCGCATGGGTCAGCTTTCCGAGCAAAGGCGCGCCGTAGCGGAACAGATCAGCCGCGGCCGTGTCATCGTAGCTCGTCATGTCGAGCAGAGCAGCTAAAAGCGGCCATTCACGTCGGCGGACACGGCGCGCGTCGCGTCGTCAGCGCCGGCGAACCATTGCTCGACGGCCCCGTCACGTCGTAACGCTTGTCCCCACGCTTCCAGGCGTGATAGCATATTGTCGCGCAGACGCATAACCTCGACGCTGTCTCTGGACGCTTCCCACTCTATGGCGCAGCGAACGTCTTCCTCAATCCCGCGCGATGGCGCGATGTGAAATCCGTCCTTCATTGCACAGTTGATAAATTCTATCTTCTGCACGTCGCCAGCGTCAAGCTCTCCTACAACGCGACAGATTTTTAACGCGCGCGCGCGGGAGCAAAGACAGATACGCGATGGGGCCTTTCGACAAATGGGCTTGCACCCCGCCCACCGCGGGAGCGCCCGCGCCGGCAACTTCTACCAGTGAAACAACCGGTGTAGGCTGCGCCCCGCGCGTCCACACCGAATTGGTAGCCTGCGCAAGCGCGACGCCACCGCGCGCGACATACATGTAGGTGCGCCGCGCTTCCAGCCTCCTGTCCGCGGCACGCTTCACATGTCACCGCTGGACTCTCAGCTGCGCCTGCGCGCCGTCCGGCTACCGCCGTCGCGCGCGCGCGCGCCGACCCGCGCCTGCGCGGCGCAGGAACGTTGATCAGCGCTCGCGATGCCTGGCTCTCTTGGCCCGCGGCTCCCCGTACTCGCCGCGGTCGTTCGGCGCCGCCGGGGGCGCAGGCGGGAACTTGCCCTTGCCGCCGCCCTTGGCGCCCTTGCCGCCGCCCTTGCCGGGTTTTCCGCCGCCCTTGGCACCCTTGCCCCCGCGGGGGGCTGAGCGCTCCTGACTTTTGCGATCGTACGCGGCCTCTGCCTCGCCCAAGAGAGTCACATCGATCGTTGCCACGACAGTTTCGATGTCGAGGGAATCATCACCGGCGCGAGACCTCTCTGCCCCAGTGCGCCGGCAAATCTCATCGTATACGAGCCCCAGCGCGCCACTCCGATTAGCATTGGGCGCCTGCGCGGCCACCTGCCGCGCCGCGCGCGCATCGCACTCGCGCCGCTGGATCCGCTGAGCAACGGCGATAGGCGGGCCTTCATGACGTTCTGGCGGTGGCGAATCGTCGCAGCCAGCGTCATCTGCTCCGTGCAGACGCAAGCGATGGCGTACCTATGCGCTCGGACGACGCCGTTGCTCTTGGGTGCGCGCCCCGCGCGCAGACGCGTGCACCTGTCGAAGGCGGCATGCCATTGCGTGAAAGTGAGCGACTTCGCTTTGACTGGGTTCGCTACGCCGAGTGCGCGCGAAAGGTCGCGAAGATCCCGAGACATGGGCGGGCCCTCATCAGCCTCCTCTTTCGCGCTCTTCGATTCTGCCCAGGACGGCAAGAACTTCTTCAGGTCAGCGAACACAAATGGCCGCTTGATGCCGCGACGCTGCAGCCGCCTCACGTCCGTCTCGAGGGCGTCGACCGCCGCGGACCGCGGCCAAAACGCCTGACCCACATCCTTCAGAGCGCCTCCTTGCAACTTCGCCTGAATGTCCACGTGGCACATCGGCTCAGGTGCTGACCCGCTCCCGGCCGCGCTGCCTGCGCTGGCCGGATCAGCCGCGCGCTGTTCCTCCGCTGTCAGAGACTTCGCGGCAGCCCTCACTCTGGCTAAGAAGGAGCGCTTACCCGCGGACGGGTTGCCCTGCAGTGCGCCGGGATCTGCAAACGCAAGATCACGCACTGACTCCAACTCATTGTCCTGCGCGCGAGGCACGGGCGCGTCGTGGCGGCATTCGCAGCCGCTCGCGGCGCCTGGCATAGGGCTGCGCACTGCCGAAGCCACTCGGCGCCGCGGCTTGTATCATCATGGGCCGCAAGTAAATCAGCCAGGCTCATGGAAAGCGTGGGCGTTGCAGCGCACATCGCTGGTGCGGCCGCGGCGCGCCCAACGGCGTATGCGGCTCGCGTCTTCTGCCTGCGCGCGCTGCTGGCTCCGTCGCGTAACAACGATCATTGCGCGCGTCTCCTGACGAATGTCAACATGCTGGGCGGCGGAAACCGGTCGCATTGACGCGGTAATATTGGCGTGGTCGCACTGACACGGTCGCGCTGACACGGTCGCAATGACGCATTCGCTTTTACACAATCGCATTGATACGGTCGCGGCGAGACGGACGCGTTGACATGGTCGCAACGGCACGGTCCCCTTGACACGCCCCACAAGACACGGACGCAGTGACGCGGTGAAATTGGCACGGTCGCAACGACACGGCGTAATTGACGCGTTGCGTTGACGCAATCGAAAAGACGCGGTCGCATTGACACGGCCTTACAGACGCTGTCGCATTGACGCGAACTTACTGGCGCGGTCGCGTCGACACGGCCCAGGCACGGTCGCATTGACACGGCCGCATCGACACGGTCACATTGACGCGGTCATACTGGCACGGTCGCATTGACACGGCATAGCACGGTCGCATTGACACGGCTTTATCGACACGGTCGCACTGACACGGTCGTATTGGCACGGTCGCATTGACACGGCCCAGGCACGGTCACATTGACACGGACTTATTGACCCGGTCTCACTGACACGGTCGTATTGGCACGGTCGCATTGACACGGCCAAAGCCCGGTCGCGTTGACACGGCTTTATCGACACGGTCGCACTGACACGGTCGCATTGGCACGGTCGCATTGACACGGCCCAGGCACGGTCGCATTGACACGGCCTCATTGACACGGTCATACTGACACGGTCATACGGAAACAAAAGCCGCCACGGCGGCCCGCGACGCGCGCACCGAGGGCGCCAGCCTCGCGTTCGGCCGACAAGCGCCCTCGGGGCAGCGCGCGCGACGCGGGGGTATATTTACCCCCCCCCTCTCCTGCGAGCGGGTACCCCGCCCCCGCGGAAGCCACCCCCAGCGGGGGATTCGAGCCCCGCGCGACGCGCAACACGCTCGAGCGAAGCAGAGAGCTAGCACATGTTTTTCGGAGGAGCACTGCGAACCTAGCAACGCAAGGCAACCCAGCACGACGCAGCGCACGAGAAACTACGCGCCGCAACGCGCGCCAAGCGCGCTGCGCGGCAGTGGGCAACAAAACAAATCGCAGCATTAAAAAACCACTCGCCGCAACGCGCAACAACGCAAAGCAACGCAATGATGCACGGCGACGCGTGAGGCACGGCCACCGAACATAAAGTTGCAATTCGATGCTAGTCAGAGCCACGCGATGGATTGCACTGCTACCGACCAGCCAGAAGCAAAGCAAAGACACGCAACGCAAAATTATGCATAGACTGACCATGCTAAACAATGCAAAGGGCACAAATACAAGCAAAAAAAAAAAACTTAACAACCAGCAAACAACAAAAACCAACCAACAAAAACCAACAAACAAAACAAAAAAAGATCAGAACCACAAACCATACATCAACAAAGAGTATACGCCAGTGGCAGTCGCCCAAAAACCCCCCCAAAACACCCCCCGCCCGCCCCCACACCCCCCACCCCGCCCCGAACACCCCCCCCAACCCACAGCGTCCCATCGGCGCCGTCGGCAAAGCCTCGGAATGCATCGCAACTCGCAGCTACGCGACGCGCTTTCCCAAATAACAGGAAAGCGGCGACAAATGAAACCACGCAGAACTTCGCGGCCCGATCGGAGGCGCACGCATCAAGGCAATTGCGACGCAGACGAGGGTCAATCAAAATACCCCCTGGGATTCCCAAAGGATCTTCGGAAACCACCCATGGGGCCCGGCAGGGGGGGCACGAAGCCCCCGTGGATAAGGGCCGCGCACCTGTGACCATCGGCGCTGAATAGCGAACGCACGTCGTCGGAGCCCACGGCGCGCCGCGCGACGCGTAATCTGTAGGGCGCCGCACGGCAGCGGTTGATCTGCGAGCGCTTCGCCAGTCCGCGCCATCGCGATCGCCGCGCGGCGCAGCGCGCGATCGCGCTGTTCCAGAATGGCGGCGGGACCAGAGGCGGCACCTAAGATTCAGCAAGAGCGGCCACGAGCCACCGCGACGCAGCGGCTCGCGGGCGGCCGCGGACCGCGTGAATGATGGCGGCGATCGCGGCCTGGCGGCGCAGCGCCCACTCGCGCGAACGATCGCACCACTCGGGCCGCGCGCGGCCCCGCCCAGCCTTCGCGGCGCCGGCGCCGGCCAGAGAGATTGCACCATGCGCGAGGCGCCCCCCCAGGCGCGCGCCCCCGCCCGGTCGCGCGGCGAAGCAACGCAGGGCCCTTGGACAGCCTGGAGAAGGCCGCCGCCCAAGCCACGACCTTGCGACGCTAGCGCCTCGGAGCGCGCGCAAGCCCCCGGCGCGCGGGCGGCCCGCGGTCGCTGCGCCATTGGCTGGAGCAGCCCTGCAGCAGCGGGGCCCTGCGCTTGTTCGACGAGGTTGTAAGCGCTGCCGCGCGCAGCGAGGCCCCGTGCCCCTTCGCGCGCCGGGCGGAGCGCCGCACCTCTTCGACGCATCGACGCCGAAGAGCTGATCCGCGGCACCGCCCTCCAAAACAGTCGCGCGACAGGCGCGGCGCGCCGTTCCAACCGCAAACGCGGCGCCGGGAAAGCTGCGACCTCCGTCGCGCGATCGGCGCGACGATAATTCTCATCGCCTGGCACGCGCCTCGCGCTTGAGTCTGGGCTCGCACAGCTCCTGGCGCGCTGGGCTGCGCTGCCGACGACGCCCTTGTCGCAGCGGGGCCTTCAGGTCCGCGCCGCGGTTATAGCCGAGACCCCGTTGCGCGCGGAGGGCGCGCCCCCCTGCTGCGACTGCCGGCGCTGGCGCTCGCGGCCTGCTAGGGCCCGCCGCGTATGCCGCGGGTGCGTGCGCTGCTCGGTGCATTGCCTCCCGTTCTTTCAGCTGACGCAGAAGACCGCTGCGCGCCTGATGCGAAGAACGCGCGGGCGAAGCGATCGCGGCAACCAGCCATCGCAGCAAAGACTTGCGCGCGAGATCAAAGGTCGCAGTCCGCATATCATAAAGCGCGGGCCAATGACTCTCGGCACCAGCAGCGCTCGCTCAATGCCGAACGACCCCGCCAAGCTCCGCCCAACGCGCTCGCGCCGATCACGACGAAACCTTCCGGTCGAAGCTGCGCCAGCCACTGCCGCGACACCGACAACTCGCGCCGCGGGCCTCGCCTTTTCTCGAAATGACCGTACGCGATGCGGAAACTTTCCTCGATCGCGCTTGCCTCGTCCGTTGGGCTCTGGCCCCGCGGGAACAATTGCGCCGCGGTCAGATCTGTCCGCGCCGCCGAGGAGCAACCCAGCGGCGACGCCCGCGCACGCGAAGGGAAGCAAACAACGCATCGCACCGACTCGGCCACTTTGCGCGCGAGCGGATGTGCTTGGGTCGGTTCGATCGGCGCGGAAGCGCGCCCCCGTGCGCCCGCTGGCGGAGGCGGCGGCGGCGGCCGCTCGCGATTTGGACAGGCATCGCTGGGCGCGGCGAGCACGCCGGTTCGACCTGCGCGCCATCGCTGTCAGGAGCCAGCGTGGAAGGGAGGGAGAGCCGCATAGACATCGGCGCTTGGACTCACGTCTCACAAGGCAGCGCACGAACCGCGAGATTGACAGCGCTGGCGACGGCGCCGCGCTTCCATCGGGCCCAGGCCCGAAACGTTGCCCCGCCCCCTCCTCGACTGCGGGGCTCGCTGGAGCATCGGGCACTCTTGCGGCAGAATGCAGCAGAGAGCTTTTTGCACTTGCGGCGGGGCTGGGACGGGGACATAGGACGCGGCTGCAAGGCATGATGGGGAAAGGCAAAGGATGCGAGCGGCAACTGGAGGACGCGTCGCCCGACCGATTCTGGACCCCACAGTGGAGGCTCGCGGGGGCTAAGAGTTATACTGATGGTTGTCTGGCTAATACTGAGCGCTCGCGAGGCGCGAGCCCAGGTGGAGCGGAACGCCTGGGCGCGCGCGCGTTCCCGCGGGGCCGCCCGCGCCACGAACGGCGCAGCGAGCGTTCCGTCGTCTCGCAGCTGAGCCCTGCCGCCTCTCTTGCGCCGAGCGAACTCACGCGCGGGCCGGCGCCCAGCGCTGGCTGGTAGAATGAAAGCTTCCGCGGGCTACGGCAGCGCGCGCGCCCGCGCGTTGCCAGAGCGCGCCGATGGCGCGAGCAGTGCCCTGTCGGGACCGTATACGCGAGACGCGCGAGGGACGACGATGTTGACCTGTCCGCGCGACCCCGAGGTATCGTCCGATATTTCAGAAGAGACAGGCATCCCCGTCAAGTGAGTTATGATGGAGCCAGCCAGGCGCTGGAGCTCCACATCGCTCGCCGGGGATTTCATCAACCGCGACGCCGACGCTAACACGCCCATGGCTTTCATCATGGGCTTGGCGCTTGGCTCGGAAACTTCATGTAATAACCGAACCAGCGCGTCGCGCGCCTTCCTCCCCCCCGCCCCTAGACGCGGCGCGAGCTCTGATATTTCCTTTCTGAGAGCGTCCAGGCGAACGGTCTCCGCCTCGATGTCGGACACGTCTTGCCCGCTTCGCGCCGACGCGAACGCCGCTGCGCTCGCGCGTCGCAGCCCTCGAGCCGACGCGCGCGCGAGACGGCGGCGCGCGCGTCGACCGCGGCGCGGCCCGCGCGAGGGAGCCGCGCGCAGCGCGCGCGCGCCCCTGCGCGGAAGCGCGCCTTCTTGGGCTGGCGCGCTCGGACTGCCGAAGAACTTCGGAGAGGTGCCCGCGATTTGCATGCCGCCAACCCCCATCGCGCATTGCAGTGCCGTCGCGGCGGCGCGCCGCGTCCGCGAGGCTGAGTGCGCGGCCGCTCCTCTTGCGAAGCGCCGAGAATCTGGTTCGCCGCGCGCGCAAACTTGGACGCCATGTCTGCGTCGGCTTCAGCCTCGCCGACGAGATGGGCAAGTCGACCGCGGAAGCTTTGCGCGTCTGCAAAGCCTCCCCCCCGCGCAACTCGCCGCGCCCCAGGGCGCCGACCCCCTGGGCTGGGCGAGGCGCCGCAACTCGCGGCGCCGAGCGGCTGCTCGTAGAGCCGCCATCTCGCGCTGGCTAACGACGCGAAGCGCGGGGCGAAAAGCAAATCTTGGCGTGCCCTGCGCTCCTTGGAAGGCGCGGACGTCTGGCCCGCTGCCGCTCGTATCCTGCCACGCGAGCGAAGGCCGCGCGCGCGCGGCAACGCGGTCGCGTTGGTCTGACCCGCGCGGCGAAATCATATTGCACGCGCACGGCCTCGGCCAGGCCAGTTCGGGCGCTCGCGCAATCCACTTCGGGGCAGCCCGCGGGCGCCGTCGCGGGGCGACCGCCCGCGCCCTGCTCGGCAGCCGCAGCGGCGGCGCCATGGAGCTGCACGAGCGCAGCGACGGCGCACAACGCGCAGAGAGCCATGGCTGCAGCCCCCCCCCCTCGGAAAGCGCAGGCCTAAAGGCAAAAGAACCTGCCGCAATTCCGCCCCGGGCCGCGCGGGCTGATGGCGTGTGCAAATTTCTGCGTGCGCAGGACGCTTCGCCCATTCGGAGTCGGACCCGCGGCGTAATCGTTGAGCTTCGCCTTAAATGCCAGCGGCCGCCCTGCCTCGCTTGTCAAACGCTTGCGCGTCGCATCAGGCACTTGTCCCACAGGTTGCTGCATGCGTCCAACGCGCGCGCGCGCCTGCGTATGTCTGCGCGCTTCTTGCGGGTGGGCGAGCTCGAGGGAGCGGGAATCGACTGGGAGCGGAATCCTGGTTTCCCTGAGCCACCGTCAATGCACTTCGCCCTGCGCCTCAAGAGATTTACTAAGAGCGCGGCCCAGAGAAAAAAAAAAAACAAAAAAAAGCAGGTTGCGCTGTCGCACTGCACTCTATGCTGGAATTGCATGTGCCTCGGCAACAATGCACCGCCTCGGCGAGCGAGAAGATTCGCTTCCCATCGCTGCAGACCACGGGTAACAAGTTCGAACAAACTGTGCGCTGCGCTAGGGCGGCGTGCCCCTTCCAGGATGCGCGCGATGCGCCCAACTGCGCCGCGCGCAATGGGCCCCTTAGCACTTGCTAAATTGGGGCCCACAGAGAACACAGCGATATTCTGGGCCCACGCGCCAAAACCAGACGACAAATCCAACATCCACGGATCACGCGTGAAATTTCGCGGCTTGGCACCGCGCGCGCACGGTCGCCACTTCGCGCGTTTGCGAGCAGCCGCGCATAATGCAGCGCTCGACGCAACGCGCAGCGATGTGAGATCAGGAGGACGATGCGTTTCCTACAGGGGCGCCAGTGAAAGGGACTGCTGAGACCGCGGCGTTGCATCTCATACTGACTTCGAGAAGTGCGAGTGACAGCGTCATGCGGCGACCCTGAGAGTGAAGCCGAGCAGACGTGAGAAATCGGCATCGCCGGTCTCAAAAGTTTCTTTCCCTGGGGTCCCTGTTGGAACCACGTGAGAAGGTGCGCTAGGATTGGACTGCGGCAATGGAAAAAACCAGCCATGGAACATACGCGCGCATCGCCCTCGCCCTCGCGCCCCGTGGCGCAGTGAGGCCTGGTCAGCTAGGAAGCGGTGGAACACGTTTTTCCTGCTCGGCTGCAGCCCCCCCCCCCGCCCCCTCCCCATGCAGACGTTCGCGCTGCCGGCGCCGTCGCCATTGCCCACCTGGACGTTATTGCAACTACCTGCTGTGGGTGCTCCTGCTGACACCCTTGCGCTTCTGCTTCAACTTCCAATTGTACTGATGATGCTGCAGCCGACGCGGCTGCAACTGCAGCTGGCACATATGACAATAAAAAAAAAAAAGAAAGCAAAGCACAAGGCCAAAAATATAAACAAACAAAAAAAAGAAAAAGCTGCGCCAACTGCGGTCGCTCATGCAGCGCACTGGCTGAGCGTTGTGCTCGCGCTGGTGAAGACGCATCTCGCGGCGGCCGGGTAACGGCCGCAAGGCTCGCCGTCGCCGACTATATGTCGCCCCCGAAGTCATCCGAGGCACAGGACGGCATCGCTGCGACGAAGGCAACGGACACGGGGCCCCTCGAAGCCATCGCGCAGGTCTGCAACGAAGTATGACCAGTGACGTTCATCGTCGGCGCAGGCGCCACTTCCTTCGCGCGCGGCGCTGCCTGCGCGGCCACGGCGGCGGCCGCCGGCGCGGCGGCATCGTCGCCAGAGGCCGTCGCGATCATGGCCGAGGACCTCGTCTTTGAGGAGCACTGCGGCCCGTTGCGCGCAACCAGGAACGCAGGAAGTGCCAGCTGGAAGCGCTGACAGCCGCGCGAGCGCGCGAGGTCGACGGCGACCGCGGCGACGCGGACATTGATGTTTTCAGCATCGGCAGGAACTGCTGTTGGCATTCGCCTTTTCTTCCGACGCGATCTCGATTGGGCCGAGGCGCCCTGGGGCCAGGCTCCCGCCCTAGCAGATTCGAACGACCGCGACCCCGCGCCCCGCAGGCGATCGCGCGCGCGCAGCTCGCAGCGAGCCCTCGCCAATCGCAGCAACGCTGCCTTCCCGAGCACGAACGCCACTCGAAAGCAGCGTCTTCAACTCGCGATTGCCAGCTCGACGCCGCGCAGCGCATACAAGTCGCGCAGGACACTCGCAGACCGATCGCGGGAACATGAAGGTGGCGCGACGTCGCAGCGCGGCGCTGACATTGCCCGAACGCTCAGCGAGCTCCGCGAATTCTGCGCGGTGCCGGCGCTGGCCGGTGAATCGCAGACAACCCGGCCCGGCGTGGCCTAACGGAGCGGGCTCTCGTCGGCGGGCTCATCGCTCCCCAAGATCGAGACCCCAGGGGTCGGGGCGTCGTCGTACGACGCTGGGTCCTCCGCGGAGTCCATGCCTCCTGGCCCATGGTCGGGAACAGGGCAATCGCTCGGGAACGGGTTCGCATCGTCGAAACTTGAATACTGCGGAGGCAATCGATGCTTCCACGGCGACGCCGCTTCGCCGCGCGCGGCAAGTCCATCGACGGGCCAGGCCGTGGTCCAATAAAACGCTTGCGCACACACGGGCGGCACAGACACCATCGAGCACGGGCCAGCGACGTCGCTGATCCAAAACCCAGGGCACGTGATCAGCGGCAGGATGCAGAGGTGGAGGCACATTGGTGCCCAGCCGCCCGCGGCGATGGGCTCTTCGCCCGACTGCGTCACTGTGCATCGGGGAAATATAGAAGAACACTGCATGCTCATGAACGCCGAGAAGCACCTGCGTCGCCCGAGCAACAGCGGCCGATCTAGGGCGCCCCGCGGCGACGTCGGAGGCGAGATGCGCTGCCCCGCGCTCTATACCTCGGCCGACGGCGCGACCCGGGTCGGGGCCGAACCAGAAGCGCTTCGACGGAGAGTGACATCGCGTCGCCCGTCTTCCCCACCTTTTCCGCGTAAGCGGCGGGGAAGCCAGCAATGATGCCGTCCAGGGCGGAATCCTTCGGCCCCCGGGCGCGCCGGCGCGGGCTGGCCCAGCGCCGCGTCGCGCGTCGTCGGGTCGCCGTGACGTCTGCAAGCACGAAGTCGGCCATGGTGATCTGGGCAGGAACGCGCCGGAGAGGCCGCGTCGCGGGCGATCGCGACCCGCGGGCCGCCGCGCCGGGTACAGGACGGCACCGAAACAATTGTGGCCTGCAAGCGGGTACCCCGCCCCCGCGGAAGCCACCCCCAGCGGGGGATTCGAGCCCCGCGCGACGCGCAACACGCTCGAGCGAAGCAGAGAGCTAGCCCATGTTTTTCGGAGGAGCACAGCGAACCTAGCAACGCAAGGCAACCCAGCACGACGCAGCGCACGAGAAACTACGCGCCGCAACGCGCGCCAAGCGCGCTGCGCGGCAGTGGGCAACAAAACAAATCGCAGCATTTAAAAACCACTCGCCGCAACGCGCAACAACGCAAAACAACGCAATGATGCACGGCGACGCGTGAGGCACGGCCACCGAACATAATGTTGCAATTCGATGCTTTTCAGAGCCACGCGATGGATTGCACTGCTACCGACCAGCCAGAAGCACAGCAAAGACACGCAACGCAACATTATGCATAGACTGACCATGCTAAACAATGCAAAGCACAGCAAGTCAAATCGCAGACTTGGAATGCATCGCAACGCGCAGCTACGCGACGCTTTCCAAAGAAAGGAAAGCGGCGAAAATGAAACCACGCAAAGACTTCGCGGCGTTGGAGGAGAACGCATCAAGGCATTGCGACGCAGACGAGGGTCAATCAAAAGACCCCCTGGGATCCCCAAAGGATCTTCGGAAAACGCCCATGGGGCCCGGCAGGGGGGGCACGAAGCCCCCGTGGATAAGGGCCGCGCACCTGTGACCATCGGCGCTGAATAGCGAACGCACGTCGTCGGAGCCCACGGCGCGCCGCGCGACGCGTAATCTGAAGGGCGCCGCACGGCAGCGGTTGATCTGCGAGCGCTTCGCCAGTCCGCGCCATCGCGATCGCCGCGCGGCGCAAAGCGCGCGATCGCCGCTGTTCCAGATGGCGCGGACCAGAGGGCGGCACCTAAGAAATTCCCAAGAGGCGAAGCGGGGCCACGAGCCCACCGCGACGCAGCGGCTCGCGGGCGGCCGCGGACCGCGTGAATGATGGCGGCGATCGCGGTCTGGCGGCGCAGCGCCCACTCGCGCGAACGATCGCTCCACTCGGGCCGCGCGCGGCCCCGACCAGCCTTCGCGGCGTCGGCGCCGGCCAGAGAGATTGCACCATGCGCGAGGCGCCCCCCCAGGCGCGCGCACCCGCCCGGTCGCGCGGCGAAGCAACGCAGGGCCCTTGGAAAGCCTGGAGAAGGCCGCCGCCCAAGCCAAGACCTTGCGACGCTAGCGCCTCGGAGCGCGCGCAAGCCCCCCGCGCGCGGGCGGCCCGCGGTCGCTGCGCCATTGGCTGGAGCAGCCCTGCAGCAGCGGGGCCCTGCGCTTGTTCGACGAGGTCGTAAGCGCTGCCGCGCGCAGCGAGGCCCCGCGCCCCTTCGCGCGCCGGGCGGAGCGCCGCACCTCTTCGACGCACCGAAGCCGAAGAGCTGATCCACGGCACCGCCCTCCAAAAAAGTCGCGCGACAGGCGCGGCGCGCCGTTCCAACCGCAAACGCGGCGCCGGGAAAGCTGCGACCTCCGTCGCGCGATCGGCGCGACGATAGTACTCATCGCCTGGCACGCGCCTCGCGCTTGAGTCTGGGCTCGCACAGCTCCGGGCGCGCTGGGCTGCGCTGCCGACGACGCCCTAGTCGCAGTGGGGCCTTCAGGTCCGCGCCGCGGTTATAGCCGAGACCCCGTTGCGCGCGGAGGGCGCGCCCCCCTGCTGCGACTGCCGGCGCTGGCGCTCGCGGCCTGCTAGGGCCCGCCGCGTATGCCGCGAGTGCGTGCGCTGCTCGGTACATTGCCTCCCCTTCTTTCAGCTGGCGCAGAAGACCGCTGCGCGCTTGATGCGAAGAGCGCGCGGGCGAAGCGATCGCGGCAACCAGCCATCGCAGCAAAGACTTGCGCGCGAGATCAAAGGTCGCAGTCCGCATGTCATAAAGCGCGGGCCAATGACTCTCGGCACCAGCAGTGCTCGCTCAATGCCGACCGACCCCGCCAAGCTCCGCCCAGCGCGCTCGCGCCGATCATGACGAAACCTTCCGGTCGAAGCTGCGCCAGCCACTGCCGCGACACCGACAACTCGCGCCGCGGGCCTCGCCTTTTCTCGAAATGACCGTACGCGATGCGGAAACTTTCCTCGATCGCGCTTGCCTCGTCCGTTGGGCTCTGGCCCCGCGGAAAGAATTGCGCCGCGGTCAGATTGTCCGCGCCGCCGAGGAGCAACCCAGCGGCGACGCCCGCGCACGCGAAGGGAAGCAAACAACGATTCGCACTGACAAGGTCGACTCGGCCACTTTGCGCGCGAGCGGATGCGCTTGGGTCGGTTCGATCGGCGCGGAAGCGCGCCCCCGTGCGCCCGCTGGCGGAGGCGGCGGCGGCGGCCGCTCGCGATTTGGACAGGCGTCGCTGGGCGCGGCGAGCACGCCGGTTCGACCTGCGCGCCCTCGCTGTCAGGAGCCGACGTGGACGGGAGGGAGAGCCGCATAGACATCGGCGCTTGGACTCACGTCTCACAAGGCAGCGCACGAACCGCGAGATTGACAGCGCTGGCGACGGCGCCGCGCTTCCATCGGGCCCAGGCCCGAAACGTTGCCCCGCCCCCTCCTCGACTGCGGGGCTCGCTGGAGCATCGGGCACTCTTGCGGCATAATGCAACATAGAGCTTTTCGCACTTGCGGCGGGGCTGGGATGGGGACATAGGACGCGGCTGCAAGGCATGATGGGGAAAGGCAGAGGATGCGAGCGGCAACTGGAGGACGCGACGCCCGACCGATTCTGGACCCCACAGTGGAGGCTCGCGGGGGCTAAGAGTTACACTGGAGCGCTCGCGAGGCGCGAGCCCAGCCAGCCGCGGGGTGCGCAGTGGAGGGGGGGCCCACCTGACGGCGCACCCCCTGACTTCCCCTTGGCCCTGACGCACACGCCGCCCAGAGACATCCTCCTCCCCCGACCCGCGGAGCCACGACCGCGGGCCCTCGGGCGGCGATGGTTACGGGCCCAGCCCGACACCCCGGAGGGCGGGCAGCGCCCCATACCCACCGCGCGCCTCGAGGCCCCGCGGCGCGGCACCGCGGCGGCGGCCTTGGACGTGTCCAGGCGGAAAGAGGGTGAGCGAGGAGAGGGGAAGGGGGGCGCGCATCTTTTAGTGGCAAAGTCAAAGGGGAGGTGCCACGACACAATCACGCCACGGGGCACCGAATCACATGGTCGAGTCCCCGAAATACGCAGGCCGGCCCGCCCCCCCAGCAGGAGCCAGATCGCTCCGACGATGTCCTTGCTGTGATCGTCGTTGGCGGCGCCGCTGAGGATGTTTTCAAGCGCGGGCGTGTTGTCCTCGAAGAGGATCAACCGGGCCCCGCGGAGCTCGTCGGGGCAGGTGAGGAGCAGCACCAGTACGGCGAGCAGCTCGGACTGTGTGTTTCGCTGCTTCTTGCCGACCCTCAGCAGCTCCGCGCACAGGTGCTGCGGGATGTGCGCAGAGAAGCTGCGGCCGCTGCGTTGCGAGGACAACAGCATGCCCCCGATGGCCCCCGTGCCGGTGTCCATGTCCCATGACCCGTCGACCCATCCGAGGACGACGGGCCGCTGGTCGCCGTGGACGCGCCTGTGGTATATCGGGCAGCGCAGCAGCGCCTTCCACCACGCCAGCGCGTCGGCGAGGCGTTCGGACCAGCCGCCTCGGTGCGCCGACACGTTGGAGGCGTATACCCGGCCGATACGGCCGAACATTGCCGCGGTGGCGAAGCCCATCTGTCCTCCGAGTCGGGCCGCGTCGCGCCTGCTGAGGCGGCGCGCGCGGAGCGCGGAGTCCACGTCCGCGGCCAGGTCGTCGCGCCGCTTGACGGTGAGGCGCAGTCCCGCCCAGTGCCCGGTGGAGATGACGTCCAGTCCGAGCAGATCCAGCACGGCCGCTGGTCCCTGGTTCTTGCCGTCCTTGAGCGGGATACCGGGCATGGCGTGCAGCTCCTGGAACACCCATCGTGCAGGGCGGCCCACCTGGCCGGGGAGGCGCGGTGGAAATCGTCCACATGCGCGTTCTGGGGCGCGCTGAAGATGCGGCGGAGCGGGTGAATCACGCTGGCGGCGACGCGCGTGTACCCCCAGACTGCTCCGAAGGCCCCGAAGGGGAGCGCCTTGTGCGCGAAGGCGCGGAATCCGCCCTCTGGACCCACGGTGTCGTCCCAGACCAAGCACACCAGCAATGGAATGTCATCTAGATGTACCGGCCATTGTCGGTAGGCCTGCGCGTGGTCGCCCTTTGCGATGAGGGGGACGCCGTCATCGCCCCACTCGTGGAACTCCTCCGCTATGAACGCGACCGCGTCGAGGAGAGAGGCGATGCCTGCCATCCTCATGCGCTCCTGGGTGGCTGCTGCGAGGTTCAGGCCGCTTGCCGTGGCGTCGTCTATGGGCCGGACCTCGTATGAAGTGGCCGTGCGGTTCTGGACGCGCGGGAAGCGCCGCGTTGGTAACCATCTGGCAAACGGCACGGTGGAGCGCACCTGGCCGGTGTGGTCGAGCCATACTTCCCAGGGCCCATCGAGCTTGCCCGACACGCGCTCGGCCTCGGTGACCCGGAGGACCTCGGCCATGTCTGGCTCCCGCTTAGTGTTCAGGAACATTTCCCGAAGTGCGGCATCTCTGTTGTCCAGTGCCAGCTCGAGAGCGCTGTCCAGCTCGGCGGCGTCAGGCAGATCTGCGCAGTCGGTGTGCTCGTAGAGCCGCGTGTCTGGGAGGACGCCCCGCATGCGGAAGCCCGCCATGATGTCGGCGATGACCTCCGTGTCGTCATGGCCGGAAGCCAGGGGCAGCTCCCTGTGCAGCGGGCCGTTGTATGTTGGCGGCAACACGTCTTTGACGTGCTGTGAGAGGCCGGCGCGCCAGGCGCGTGTCGCATCGCTCAGGGATGCCTCGGCGCGCCTCCAGTACTGCACCTGCCCGATTACCCAGCGTTCGTAGTCGGGGCAGTCGCGCGCCCAGAGCAGTGCGCTGCGAATGGGCGCTGGCGGGCGCACGGCGGGCGGTTCCGCCCACTGGGGCGCGGGCTGGCGTTGTTGCCGGTCCCAGGCCATGTCCACGTGCTGGTTCGGCGAGATCGCCCGCTGCTGCTGTGTAAAGCCTTTAGCTGCTCTGCCTGGCGCGGCAGGGTGCTGTGGCGGGGGCACAGTGTCCTCGGCGTACCACGGCATGGCGTCTCTGCGCGCGCTTTGCTGGCTGCGCGGGTCGGCGGGCGGCGGCGCGTAGGGCGGCAGCTGGTTTGTGTCGACGGCGTCGAATTCTTGTTCGGCCGCAGGGTCGTGGAGCCTCGCTGCATAATCGACCCTGGTGATGCCGCTGCAGGTGCTGCCCGTTTGGTCTGGGGCATTGGTGGTGCCGCCTGAGGACGCGAGGGTGCCCGCGCCGCGGTGCTGTGGCGGGCTGGCGCTCGTGCGCGGGCGTGGAGCTGGGCCGCCCCTCGTGGGCTGTGCGGTGGCGGCCGCGGTGGCGCGGCTCTGCGGGCTGGTGCGCGCCCGCGGGTTGAGCTTCCGGCGCTGGTCCCGGCCGGACGCCCCAGTGTGAAACTGCGGTGGGTCCCGCTGTGGACGGCTTTGAGCCCAGTCGTCGGTGGCGGGGTGAAACTGTCGGCATGCTGCCGGTGGGGGCGCGGCTGGGTCGGTCGCGCCGCCGCGCGGTGCCCGAGGTGCGCGGGCAAACGGCGGGGCGCGGCCGCTCGCAGGGCCGCCTGTCGTGCTCGGCTCCGGCTGCCCCTGTTGCGCGGAGCCTGCAGCCCCTAGTCACTCGTGGCGATGCCAGCAGCGGTCGCCGTGCTGGCAATTCCCTTCGATGTGCCTTACGCACCACGCTCCTTTGCCGCCTCCTTTGGTCGGCTCGGGCTGGCCCGCCGCGGGGTGTGCGTGCGCGGTGCCTTTGCGCGCGCCCTTGCCCTTCTTGCTTGCCCCGGCCGGCTTGCCCTTGCCAGCGGCTTTGCCTTTGTCGCCGCGGTGTTCTGGGCCTGCGGGCGCAAGCTGCTGCAGCCGGTTCTGCAGCCGCTGTGCTTTCGAGAGACGCCTGCGCTTGGTTGGTGGTTGGCCCGCGTCTGTCAGGGCGAGGGGCGGCGCGGTCACGATGCTGCCCGCCATGCCGGCGTGGGCGGCTTGGGCGCCGCCGTTGGTACCGAGCGTGGGTGCCCGGGGCTGCGCGACGAGACGCGGCGCCATGGCGAGTGTGATGTCGAGGTCGCTGTTCTCTGGGGGCATGGACGCGAGGATCGCGTCGTCGATCGTGTCCCCGGCCTTCGACGCTTGCGCCACTGGTTCTGACACACCAGGTACGCCTGGTAGTACTCTGCGACAGAGAGGTTCCAGTACCCCGGTCGCGGCGCGCGGTTCTTGCGGACCTTCGCCCAGAACCTCTGGTGGAAGACGTCCAGGGACTTGATGTCCTTGACCCACCCTACGAGAAAGATCAAGTTCTCGATGATGTACGCCCACGTCTCGAGGTCTTCCAGTGTGTCAGGTGGGGCCTCCTGTATGGCTGGGAGCCTCCAGGCGAGCGCCCCGTTCTGGACGGGCCCCAGGAAGCTGGCGAGGCCGGTCTTCTTGCCGATTTCCTCGGATTGGACCTTGTCCGCAAGCAGGGGGACGAACTCCTTCTGGACGCGGCGCAGGCGCTCGTAGCGGCCCCAGAGGCGGGCGCTGGGTAAGCGGGCGTCCTCGACGTCGTGACGCCTCGCCTCGAAGAAGGCCTTCAGCCGCTTCTCGCGGTAATCCGGAATCAGCTCGTAATAGTCTTCGTGGCCCGGATCCTTCGCCTCGATGGGCGCCACCTCCTCCTGGTCGGGAGGCTTGTTCGCGGTCTCTGTGCTGGCGGCGTAGCACTTCCGGTAGAAGCCCAGCGTCTTCGCCCACGCCGCAGACCCCTTCTTCACGATCTCGGGGAGCGCGCCCGCGACGGTTTCAACGAACATGATGTCCACGGGCTTCACTACGGTGGCGCCCGCATGGTCGCGCAGGTACTCTGGGGTGACGGAGTCGGCCGCCGTTCCGTGGTCAGTGAGGCCATTGTTGGTAGCCCACGCCTGGACCTCCGCAGGGAGCGCGGCGTACGCGTCGGCGAAGGTGCTCGACATCTTCCCGCGGTTCGAGTCGGTGGTGTTCGCAGCGCCCGTGTAGCTGGCGCTGCGCTTGAGCACGATATGGCGGCTGCGGGCAGAGTGCCAAAAAGAATATTCTGGCTGGCCCGCCCCGGTGGTTACGATGCCCCGGGGGGCTCGCAACCACCAGGAACGCGCGGGCCAGCTGAACTCTACCGGCTTGGTGGGGCGCCCCGCACGCGGTGCCCGTCGCCTCCCCGGCGCTGCCGACGGCGGGCCGTTGGCCAGCCGCACGCCGCGGCGAGCGGCTGGCTAACCGCACCGCAGCAAAGACGCCGGCGGGGGCGGAGCCGAGGAGGCGCTTGCACACGGCGCGGAACGACCACCCTTGCCTCGGAGTCTGATCGGAAGACCGTGCCGCTTGCGCCCGCCGCCCCAGCGCGCCGGCGCGCCGGCGCGCGGGAAGGCCAGGGACGGCGGGCGCGCGGGCGCGGGCTTCCTCCGCTCCCTTGCTCAGACGGAAACTTCGGGAGACCGCTTCTTCGCGGACTTGCCTTGGCTCGCGGGCGGCGCTTCTGTTCGCATGGCCTGCGCCTCCTCGACCCGGCCGACGGCGGGCCGCTGGCCAACCACCTCCCGGAGCAGGCGGCTGGCTAGCCGCCGCGCGACAGCGACGCCGGCGAGAAGCGGGCGAGGAGGCGTGGGCACGCTGAACGGAGGGGCTACTTGCGACTGGGGGAGAAAATTGGAAAGCCGCGCCGCACGCGCCCGCCGCCCCACCACGCAGCCACGCCGAAACGCGAGGCACACCCGGGATGGCGGGCGCACGGGCGCGGATTTCCGTCGCCCCACATTACGTACGGAGGCTCCGGGAAAACGCCTCTTGCAGACTTGCGCGGGTGCGCGAGCGACGCTTCCACGCGTGGTGCCGCCGCGGTCCCTGGACCGCGCCGGCGGCGGGCAGGTGGTTCGCCGCCCGCGAAGGCGGACGACGACCCACCCGCCGCGCAGGACGGACGCCGGCCGAGCGGGGGGGCCCAGGGAAGGTGAGCAGACGACGCGGGAAGCAGACCCCCACGCTCGGGATTTCACGCCGACGGCCGCGGGCCCGCGCCCGCCGCCCCACCTGCGTCGGCCAGCCGGCGCGCGCAGAGAGGACGAGGCGGCGGGCCTGACCCGCAGCCTTCCCGTGATTTCCCAGCGCTGGTTCAGAGAGACGCGGGAGAGGCCACGCTTCCTTTTACTGCACGGCTGCTCGTAGTCAAAACGCTTGCACAGTGACAGAAGTGCGTCCGTGCCCGGTGCCGCGCGGTTTCCCTGGCCACGCCAGCGGCGGGCAGGGGATCGGCAACCCTTGCGCGCGGGCAGCCGACCCCCCGCCACGCCGCGAACGCGTCGCGGCCGGGTTGCCAGGGAAGAGCGGGCCCGTAGCACGACGCAGCGACGCTCGAAGCGGAAAGGAGAGTGCTGGGCTGGATGCTGTGGGACGACGCACCGCGCGCGTGCCCCGCCGCTTCCCCAAACAGGCCGACGGCGCGGCACCTGCCAGACCACCTGCGAGCGCAGGCGGTCAGCCAGCCGCCACGCGGCCACGACGCCGGCGCGGAGGAGCCGGGGAGGTGGCAGCGCACGCTGCACAGTGGCCGTCTCCACTCGGGCGACAATGAGAGCCGCGCCGCGCGCCCCCGCCGCCCCCTTGGCGCCGGCCCGCAGGCTCGCGCAACAGGGACAGGGCCGGCGGGAGCGCGGCCGCGGCTTTCCGTGTCGGCTTATGGATGCACGATGGACTCTGCATCTCAGGATGGCTGGGTGGGTTTCCCCGCTCGGCGCCCCTCCGCCTCCCGGGCCCCGCCAACGGCCAGCAGCTGATTCACCGCCCGCTCGGGCGGGCGGCGAACGAGCCGCCGCGCGCGCGCGCTGTCGGCAACGAGGTGCCCAGGAAGCGCAGGCAGACGACGGGGGCGCTCCACCCTTCGACCGCGATCTGATTTTGTTATTGTGATTCCCTATGCTTTCTTTTTCCCGCTCCGTGAGTGCTCTCGCGATCCAGCGGTCGCCGCCCGCCTGGGCCGGCTCCGCTGGTGGGCCGGCACGCCCTGCCCCGCTGTGGGAGCGACGGTGCCACGCCTGGCCAGCACGCTCTGTCCCGCACTGGGACGGCGAAACCAAGCCTATGGCGCTCCACCACGTCGGTTGGTCGCTCTCGCACGGCAGACTAGGCAGGTGCGGAGGTCGGCACCGCGGGGGCACTCCTGCGACCACGAGGCGCTCTGCAGGGTGTTGTCGCACAGGGTCGTTACGACTCCGTGGGGCGTCTGGACCCTCAGGCGGGCCGTGCGCCTCCGCTTGGAATCCGCTGCGGGAGCGATGATCGCCTCGTGCACGTACCGAGGCCTGCTGGGATTGATGTGGTCGCTGACAAGGAACCCGAGCCGTGCCTTGGTGGCTTCGTCCGCGGACTCGCCTTCGCGCGGCCATCCCACCCGCAGGTCCGGCGCGGCCCCGGGGGCTGGGGCGCCTGCGCCTCGGCGGGCTTGGCGTTGTCGCGGCGATGCTGCGGGCATGTCCTGGCTGGCGGCGTCGCTCGGGCCCCGGCCGGCGTCTGGGCGCGCTGGCAGCTGCAATGGCACGGGCTGCTGTGGCGCCGGGCCCCACTGAAGGCCCGGTGGCGCGTCGGAGTGGAATTTCCCTGCTGCGATGTCTTCGAGCAGTGAGGCGAGCTTGGCTATCGGCGCGGAGAGCTCTGACATATTGTAGGCCCGCACGCACTTGCCCACCCCTGCGCTGCGGTGGTGTCCGAGTATCGCAAGGTCTGCTTCCGAGAACTTCCCCGACGTGCCCGCCCATGTCAGTGCGGTTTTCTTTCCCGAGTGAAGCGAAATGCCCGCCGCCTGTTCTCGTGGGATTCCGGCCTCCTGCAAGACGACTCGGACCTGCGTGGCCCATTCGTCTGGTTCCGTGGCCCCCGGGGGAATTAGCCGAGCGCGGGCGGCCCACGGGGCCGGCACAGCGTACTCCTGATCCGCGATGCCGAGCTCGGCGCAGTCCTCAAGGTATCCCTGCGCCCACCGCGAAGGCTCGGTGCAGACGCCCCGCAGCGGCGCGGACCAGGGCATCTCTGGGCTGAGGCGCGTGCTGGTGGCCTCCGTGCCCTTGGTCTTGTGCGCGGTCCCGTACAGGAAGCCGCGCTCGCCGCCCGCAGCGCGCCAGGCGCTCGGTGAGTCCCAGATGCTGTCATCATTGCGCAGGGATGCGTGCACTTTCCTGAGCTCGCTCCTCGCGGTGATCCGCGACAGCGCAGACGGGAGCTTTTTGACAGCGCATTCCAAGGTGCGGATTTGCTCCACCGTGTAAGCGCGTGCCCTATGCCCCGCTGTTGCTGTTTCCCGGTAATGGGCTGCCGCCGCCGTGCTGACGGCGACGTGTTCCGTGGGCAGCCGGTCGCTGATCTGGGCAAGCCTGGCCAGAAACGCCAACGAAGCCAGCCGCGCCTTCGGCACCGTCGCGTTGACGTCTGCGTCAATGAGGTCCTCGACGTAATCGATCAGGCGGAGGGTCGCCTGCTCGCAGCTCGGGAGCGCCGCGAATGGCGAGCCTTCTCGCTTTGCCCGGTGCCACACGGTGAATGCCATGACGTTGGACGCGTGCCGCTGCAGCGTGGTGTGGCTCCATCGCCGGAGCATCCTCTGCAGATGCCTTGCCCTACGGTCTGGGGGCATCGCGGTAAGCAGCTCCTGCGTGGGGCCGCCAGTGCTCGCCAGAATGTTGCCCCAGCACTTGGCGGCGCGCGCAATGCCCTCGTCCCGCTTGTCTTTCCAGCGGAGGGCGGCCTCCCGCCGAAACCCAGCGGCGCGGCCGCCGCGAGGCGCGCGCTTCCCTGCGGCGGCGATGCCCGCCCGGCGCTTGCCCCGGCCGAGTTCGCGCCGGCGCGATCTCCCCGCGCGACCGCGAAGCGGCACCGCGGCGGCGCCCGAGCGCTCGGGCGGCGCCCGGCGCGGTTGCGCGACGCCGCCGGCGGTCGACCTGGCGGTTATCGAGTCGCCGCCCAGCCGCGCGGTGCCCCAGCAAGCGGCCCGCGGGGGCAGCAGCGCTCCAACGGCATCGCCCAGATAATGACTCCAGCGCGCTTCTGCCCAGTAGTTTGCCCCGGCCGCGCCAGCGGCTCGTCCTCCGGCGGCGGCCCCAGCGCAGGGCGCGGGCCAATCGGCGGGCGACCGCACGGGGGCCGCTCCAGTTGCGCCAGCGCGGGCAGAGGCTGGCGCCCGCAGAGCATGTGCCCTTTCAGCGCTTTCCTGCCGCTGCCTTGACCGTGCCCCCGATGCGCGAGCGCCTCTGGCGGCGGAGCCGCGCCGCCCGCTGCCGGCGGTTCCGGCGCGGCGCGCGGGTCCAGCGGTACGCGCCCGCAAAGCGGGCGCTCCAGCTGCGGCCACCCGCGCTCCAGATCCAGTTTGGCCCGTCTGCTCGCCATCGCCCGGCGCGCGGAGGTCCCTCGGAATATGAGCGGGCTGCTCCTTTGCCCCGACGAGGCAACGGGGCCGCCTCCCTCTCAAATTCCAAGGCCCCCCCCCCCACACGGCCCTCGGCGCGGCTTAGGAGACAGACGGCTTTCGGGTCGTGTTAGTTTAGGCTCACCCCCCCCCCCACGCGCCCCGGCATCGCAGCCAGCGTCACCGTGCCCAGCCCGACCCAACCCAAAGCCGGGGCAAGCGAAAGTGGAGCGGAACGCCTAGGCGCGCGCGCGCGTTCCCGCGGGGCCGCCCGCGCCACGACGGCGCAGCGAGCGTTCCGTCGTCTCGCAGCTGAGCCCTGCCGCCTCTCTTGCGCCGAGCGAACTCACGCGCGGGCCGGCGCCCAGCGCTGGCTGGAAGAATGAAAGCTTCCGCGGGCTACGGCAGCGCGCGCGCCCGCGCGTTGCCAGAGCGCGCCGATGGCGCGAGCAGTGCCCTGTCGGGACCGTATACGCGAGACGCGCGAGGGACGACGATGTTGACCTGTCCGCGCGACCCCGAGGTATCGTCCGATATTTCAGAAGAGACAGGCATCCCCGTCAAGTGAGTTATGATGGAGCCAGCCAGGCGCTGGAGCTCCACATCGCTCGCCGGGGATTTCATCAACCGCGACGCCGACGCTAACACGCCCATGGCTTTCATCATGGGCTTGGCGCTTGGCTCGGAAACTTCATGTAATAACCGAACCAGCGCGTCGCGCGCCTTCCTCCCCCCCGCCCCTAGACGCGGCGCGAGCTCTGATATTTCCTTTCTGAGAGCGTCCAGGCGAACGGTCTCCGCCTCGATGTCGGACACGTCTTGCCCGCTTCGCGCCGACGCGAACGCTGCTGCGCTCGCGCGTCGCAGCCCTCGAGCCGACGCGCGCGCGAGATGGCGGCGCGCGCGTCGACCGCGGCGCGGCCCGCGCGAGGGGGCCGCACGCAGCGCGCGCGCGCCCCTGCGCGGAGGCGCGCCTTCTTGGGCTGGCGCGCTCGGACTGCCGAAGAACTTCGGAGAGGCGCCCGCGATTTGCATGCCGCCAACCCCCTCGCGCATTGCAGTGCCGTCGCGGCGGCGCGCCGCGTCCGCGACGCTGAGTGCGCGGCCGCTCCTCTTGCGAAGCGCCGAGAATCTGGTTCGCCGCGCGCGCAAACTTGGACGCCATGTCTGCGTCGGCTTCAGCCTCGCCGACGAGATGGGCAAGTCGACCGCGGAAGCTTTGCGCGTCTGCAAAGCCCCCCCCGCGCAACTCGCCGCGCCCCAGGGCGCCGACCCCCTGGACTGGGCGAGGCGCCGCAACTCGCGGCGCCGAGCGGCTGCTCGTAGAGCCGCCATCTCGCGCTGGCTAACGACGCGAAGCGCGGGGCGAAAAGCAAATCTGAGCGTGCCCTGCGCTCCTTGGAAGGCGCGGACGTCTGGCCCGCTGCCGCTCGTATCCTGCCACGCAAGCGAAGGCCGCGCGCGCGCGCCAACGCGGTCGCGTTGGTCTGACCCGCGCGGCGAAATCATATTGCACGCGCACGGCCTCGGCCAGGCCAGTTCGGGCGCTCGCGCAATCCACCTCGGGGCAGCCCGCGAGCGCCGTCGCGGGGCGACCGCCCACGCCCTGCTCGGCAGCCGCAGCGGCGGCGCCATGGAGCTGCACGAGCGCAGCGACGGCGCACAACGCGCAGAGAGCCATGGCTGCAGCTCCCCCCCCTCGGAAAGCGCAAGCCTGAAGGCAAAATAACCTGCCGCAATTCCGCCCCGGGCCGCGCGGGCTGATGGCGTGCGCGAATTTCTGCGCGCGCAGGACGCTTCGCCCATTCGGAGTCGGACCCGCGGCGTAATCGTTGAGCTTCGCCTTAAATGCCAGCGGCCGCCCTGCCTCGCTTGTCAAACGCTTGCGCGTCGCATCAGGCACTTGTCTCACAGGTTGCTGCATGCGTCCAACGCGCGCGCGCCTGCGTATGTCTGCGCGCTTCTTGCGGGTGGGCGAGCTCGAGGGGGCGGGAATCGACTGGGAGCGGAATCCTGGTTTTCCCTGGGCCACCGTCAATGCACTTCGCCATGCGCCTCAAGAGATTTACTAAGAGCGCGGCCCAGGAAAAAAAAAAAAAAAAAAAAAATGTTGCGCTGTCGCACTGCACTCTATGCTGGAGTTGCATGCGCCTCGGCAACAATGCACCGCCTCGGCGAGCGGAGAAGATTCGCTTCCCCATCGCTGCAGACCACGGGGTACAAGCTCGACACTGGGCGCTGCGTCCTGGGCGGCGTGCCGCTGTCCAGGATGCGTCGCGATGCGCCCAGACTGCGCCGCGCGCAATGCGCCCCTTAGCACGTGCTAGATTGGGGCCCGCAGAGAACACTGCGATGTTCTGGGCCCACGCGCCAAAACCAGACGACAAATCCAACATCCACGGCTCGCGCGTGAAATTTCGCGACTCGGCACCGCGCGCGCACGGTCGCCACTTCGCGCGTTCGCGAGCAGCCGCGCATAATGCAGCGCTCGACGCAGCGCGCAGCGATGTGAGACCAGGAGGACGATGCGTTTCCTACAGGGACGCCAATGAAAGGGACTGCTGAGACCGCGGCGTTGCATCTCATACTGACTTCGAGAAGTGCGAGTGACAGCGTCATGTGGCGACCCTGTGAGTGAAGCCGAGCAGACGTGAGAAATCGGCATCGCTGGTCTCAAGAGTTCCTTTCCCTGGGGTCCCTGTTGGAACCACGTGAGAAGGCGCGCTAGGATCGGACTGCGGCAATGGAGGAAACCAACCATGGAACATACGCGCGCATCGCCCTCGCCCTCGCGCCCGTGGCGCAGCGAGGCCTGGTCAGGGCCTACCACAAATCGAGCCGCGCGCGCAGGGCCTCGACCCCGCCTGCTGCCGCCGTCGGTGGGAGCGGCGCGGCGCGAGGCTGCCCCCCGCGGGCGGCTGCGACGGGCCCAGGCCCGACGCACCGCCGCTTGGGCGGCCTCGCGCCACGCCTGCGTGCAGACCCAATGCCACCCGGCACGCAGGCGACACGGGCCGGCAACGCGCGCCCACCCGCTGCCGAACGCGCGGGGGCAGAGCACGGGCGCCGTCGCGCGCACCCGCCCACGCACAGAAGCGAACCGTGGCGGCGCTGGCCGCCGGCGCCTAGCAGGCACCCTCGTCCGAATCCGACTCCAGCATGTGCGCCTGGCGCGAGCAGCGCGCCGCGGCGCGGGCGGAGGGCGCGTGGCCCCGCCTCCACGACTGCGTCCCTTTCCAGATCGTCACGGTCGAGATACGCCATGAAAGCGCAGGACCGCCACTCCCCGGCCGCGAGAATCTCGGCCAGCGTCGCGCCAGCCTCCTGCAGGTCCTTGGCGTGGCCCCTGCGGAGGTCATGCAACCGAAACAGGCTCACCCCCTGGACACCGAGGGCAGCGAGCATCTCGCGCAGGGTCCGCAGCGCAGCAGCCGCCGAGATGCCTCCGAAGAGCCCGCGGCCCAGCCCGCAACGCGCCACCCAGGGGCCCAGGGTGTGCACGGGGCACGTGGCGCGGCACCAGCACTTCCGCGACAGGCGACTGCCCTGCGGCCGGTTCTTCCGCCGCCGCAGCAGCAGCGTGAGCTCCGATTTGCCCAGCACTAGCGCCGCTTGAAAGGGCGGCGCGTCGCCGGCGTCGGCAGCATAGCGCGAACGCGTTCCTCCTCCCGCCAGCGGGCCGCGTCCGCCGGACTGCGGAGGCGAGCAGCGGCCTCGGCGAGCGCCGCCGCCCGGGGCCCGCGCGTTATTGGCAGCGCGACCGGCCCGCCCAGCTGGTCGAGGACGCTCGGGACGGGCGCCTCGCGAGCCACGGCGCGCGGGCATGCGCAAGCGCGCGGGGCCGATGACGCGCGCCTGCGGCGGCCCAGGGGGTGACCCCGGGGCGCTCGGCGCCGCGCGTCTCGCCGGCGACCGGCTGCGGGCGGGCGCGCGCCCTCCAACTGCCGAGCCCACGGCGACGGGCGCGCCTGCGAGGCGCACGCGCGGCGGGGGGGGGGGGCGCGCGCGCCAAAAATCCTCGCGCAGCCGAGCCTCGGCGCGCAGCAATCTTCGCGGCTCTGAATAATTCGTGCAGGACTTCGACATTGGCCTGCGCGGTGACCGGTCAACCTTCCAGGTCTGCGGCGTCTGCACTGGCGACGGCCGTCCTGGGCGCTGTCGGGCGCAAGGAACACAATTCAAGGAATAACGACATGATGCCGCGCGGCACGCCTGACAATGCGAGCGACGCGCCTGAGGCACAAAACGCGGGACCCTAGGATGACAAGCGCGGCGGCGCGCCGAACGCTTTGCCGCGCCCAAACTTAAGTATAGCGACGCCCCGACGCACAAGATGGCACCCGGGCGCGACATGGCGCGCGGTTTAGCCGAAGAGGCGGGCCACAGAGAGAGCGCCCCAGGCATCCGCGTGCCAGAATTCTTCGTCGAGCCACGGGCGCGTGCGCACCGCGCCGATGCGTAGCAGGAGTTCGTCGCCCCCCCTGCGACACGCTGCGCCCGCGGCCAGCCCGCAGCACCGCGCGGCGCGCACGGGCGCGCCGAGAAGGCAAATCGGCCAAATTCTCAGCCGTGGGCACGCGGAAAACCGCGAGGTCAACGTCGAGCTCCACCGCGCGCCTCCACATGGAGTGGACGATGCACGAGTGGTCGAAGGATTTCGCGGCGCCCTTCCGCAGGCAAGACTCCGCGCCGGTATTGTCGCTGTAAATATGCAAGTCGCTACCTTGCACTTCCCCTGAGCGCAGCGAAGACGAGGGGCCGGACCTGCCCGCCGGCGCGGGCAGTCGCACGCGAAAGCAATGCCTGCAAAGGTGCACATGCCCAGCGCGATAGACAGGAGCTCCAGCCCCTGAATCTGGTTGTCCCGGCGACGCTGGAACGACGCCATCAAGGAATCCGGGACGACCATGGAAATGAAACGGGTGCCCGTGGCGGTGACGAGCACCGCGGCCACGCACGGTGGTTGGCCCGACGCGTCCGCGAAGAGAGTTGCGCGAGGCCGCGCCTTGTCGGCCCACGGCCGCGCTTGGCACAAGTCCATGGCCAAGACCTCGCGCCACACTGCAGGGCAAGCATCAACGGCTCATGGGCCTGCGATGCCCCGCGATGCGATTGCGCGTACAACGGCCTGCGAGCACGAAGCGCGGCGCCCCGCCCCCCCGGGCGCGCGGGGGCAGCGCCGCGCCTGAGGAGGGCGCGCCCCAGGCGGCGGAAGAGATGCGACGCTGCCCAGGCCAAGCCCCCGGCCAGCTTGGACGATGCGCCTGCACAGCGAACGCAAGGTCCCGACATATTAGGGGGGACGCGCGAGCCGCCTGGCGCGAGGGCGCGCGTCGCGAGCGCCTCGCCGATGACACGCTGCCACTTGGCGGTCTTCGCGGGTGCGGGACGCGCGCAGAACGCGCGTGGCAGCACCTGGCGATGCGCGCAGCCGGCCGGCCGGCGCGTCGCGCCAAGGCCGCCCCGCCTTGATTTCGAGGCCGAGGATGACCAGCGGGGGCCCCCAGGCGATCTTGTCCGGCGCCACCGCGCCTGGGCCGAGCATCAGCTGAATTAGCTCCGCCAGCTGCGCTGCTGCGTGCTCCACCACTTCGGGGTGATCCGGCCCAAAATAATCATCCACGTAACGCAGCGCGGCGATCCGCAAGAGCACGCGCGCCGCCTCCGCGATGAAGGCACCCACTCGCGCCCAGCTGTGCACCGACGACGTGGCCCCGAAGGGCGCTGCCGCGCGCTGCGCCGCCCAGACCTGCCCGGCGGCGCTGAACACGATCCAAGCGAACCGGCGGTGCTCAGCGCGAATGGGCACGCGACGAAAGGCAGCGTCGATGTCTGCCTTCCAGAGGGCGGGTGCCCGCCCCGCAACTTCCTGGAATATGCGAGCTGCTTCGAAAAGCGCGTCCACGGCATCGTGGTGGAGCCGCTCCAGAGGCCGCGTCGCCTCGTTAATCCTAGCCTTGGTCATGTCGTCGACCAACCGGAGTTTCGAGGACCCGTCTTCACGGAGCTGCTCAACCGCAAACCTCGGAGCGATGACGGCCCCGTCCAGGCACACGTCGCGGAGCGGCACCGGGCAACTGATGCGCCCCAGCTCGGCCTCGTCCCGTGTCTTGCGGAGGATGGCTTCGCCGTGCGCGCCGTCGCGGAGGCCACAGGAAATGTCGCGATTTGTCGACTCGGCGTTGCCGAGCAGCTCCGCGATGCCCAGACGGGGAGGGAACACCACTGGGCTGCCGTGGCCCGACCGCGGGAGCTCGCCGACGAGGGGCGCCCCCGTCCTGAAGAATTCCACGCAGCCTGGGTCGCAGAAGGCAATGCGCTCCGCGAACTCTGCGCAGAGAGGCCCGTTCACGTGCTGTGCGACGCGCCGCATGGCGGGGTCCACCCCCCGGAACCATTCTTCCACGGCGCCACTGGCCCGGAGAGCCCGATCCCTGTCGCGAAGCGCCGCGAGTTCGCCCTCGCGGAAAGCCACCACGTCGGCGGGGGCGGTCTGCGCGGCCCACCGCACTGCCTCAGCGGCCGTGGGCGGCAAAGCCGAGGCCGCGGCGGGCCGCCACTTGCCCCGGAGCGCGGGGTCGCCGTCGAGCGCCCTTGCCAGAAAGGTAAGTTTCTCCGCGTCGCCGCCGCTGCAGCCGCCGGCCGCGACGCAGATGTCGCGCCACGCGCTGTCGCTGCAACGCCGAGATCAATCGCTCCTGAATTGCGGCCCTGGTGGCGCTGGCGGCGCCGGCATCACCTGACGCGCGCCGCTGGCTCGCGCGCGTCCGAGAGCCGGGAAAGCGCGCCTTGCGAGATTTGGCGACGACGCATGCAGCCCCAGGCGCCGCCCGCTTTCGCGCGCCAGATGCGGGCGGCGGGGGCGGCACCGGCACGGCAGGCATTGCGCAAGATTGCAAACCGCGGACGTGGACAAGGCGCCAAAGCGTAGCGAAAAGCGCCCTCGGAACGCACGCTGCCCCGCGGAACTCCCCCGCACGCCCCGCCCAGGCTGGCCGCGGCCAAGCCGGGCACTCGCAGCGCGGCGCGGAAAGCAAAGCGGCCTCCGCGGCAACAGCGCACGCGGCATGTCCCAGCACGCGAGTGGGGGTCCTGCGCACGGCGCACGGGGCCATTTTTAGCGACAAAGCGTGAACTATCGGGCGCGCCCGGGTCACGGCCCCGACCCGGCGCGGGCGGAGGCAGGCTTTTGCGCGCGAGCCGTTCTGACGGCTGAAGGGGCTCCACCCCCACGGGGGCTCGCGCGCGCCCTGCCAGGGCGGCGCTCAGCGATGCGCCGGGCGCGGCGGCGTCCGTGTCTTCCTCGTGTCCTTTTTCTTCCAATCGCTGCCCCACGAGCGCTCGCGCTTCTGGCCCTTCGGCCAATCGCTGCCCCAGGAGCCGCTGCTCCAGCTCTGCGCGGCGCGCCACGGCTGGCTGGCGCCGCCGCCCCGCGCGCCTTCTCGGAAGCGCGGGCCGCCGGTGCCTGCGCGCGCGGAAACGGCGGAGAAAGGTGGCAGAAGCGAATCCGCGCAGCGCGACGCTCGCCGTCGCGTGGGTGGCGCCGTCTTTTTTGTCGCAAGCATCCCGCGCCAGCTGTAGGGCGCGCGGGTCGACCCGCAGGATCGTCTTCCCCAGCTTGAAATCTGGGTCCCCCGAGCGTAGCTGCTCGGCCCATAGCTGCCACGCGCCGGCACAGACGCAGGGCGCCGCGCAAGCACGAACGCAGGGGCGCGCCTTCCGCGCCTCCTCGTCGCACACGAAACCGAGGTGCACGCGGCGCTTCGAGGCCGCCGCCTGCGCGGCAACGCGCGGCGAACAGAGAGCGACGAGAAATCGCGCGCGTGCAGCCTGAACCGCACCTTCAAGCAGTTGTCGCGATGCGCCTGCACCTCGGCCCACGTGAGCTGGCCCGTGGCGACCAGCGCGACCATGTACCTGCCGCGCGCGGCGCGATAACAGGCAGGCGCGCGGGGGGGGCGCGCGACGGGCAGGTGGCGCCGGTTCCAAGCCAGTTGCCACTGGCAGAGGGTTAAGTAGGCCTTCTTCTCGGGCCCTTTCGTCACCGCCGCCACTTCCTGCGGGGCGAGCGCCCGCGCGCGGGCCAGGCAACGCGCGCGCGGCACGAGCCTTGGCGAGGTCACGAATGTCCTTGCTGGCGCCGGGCGATCCGTCAGCCTCCTCTTCGAAATCGCGAGGGCCCGAGCGGGCCCACTCGGGCACCCACTTGCGGATGTCCGAGTACAGGAAGACGCGCGCTTCCTCGCTGGATTCCTTCTTCTGCCGCTTCAAGACTTCCGCGTTCAACGCGTCAAGCATGTCGGAGCTGCCGGCGCACGGGACCAGATGCGAGAACCGGCGCGCGCGCGCGCGAGCGCGCCTGGGCCAGAACTCTTGCGGGAGGTTGGCCAGCGACGCCTTGCCGAGGAGAGGGCCCAAAAGAACGCGGGCCGGCTTTTCCTGCGAACGCGCCGCGCGGGGCTACGCGAGCCCGAGATCGCGTCGAGATCGCTTGCGCCTCGCCGGTGCCCGTCTTGAGCGCGGCCAAGAGGGCGGCCGCGTTCTCCGCCGCCGAGGGCGCTGGAGGGGCGGCCGCCGCCGAGCCCCCAGCCGCCGGCGCCGGCGTGCTCGCCGCGGCGATCCCCGCGCGCACGAGGCGCTTCTGCGCGGCGTCGAGCTCCTTGTCGGCAAAAGAGAAATCCTCGAATGCCGCGCCCTCTAAATCGGCGATCGTCGCCACACCTTGGCCCTTGAGCGCGGCCACCGTGGCTTCGAGCCAACCGGCCTCGTGCGCCGACGCGCCGTCCAAGGCGCCGAGAAAACTGCCGAGGTCGCCCATCGCGAAGAGCGGTGCCGCGCGGCGCGAGACAGCTTGGGCGCCCGAACTCGGCGAGCTGCCGGCGCGAGCGCGCACAGGGCGGAGACTGCGCGGGACCCCAAGAGGCGGCGACCAGGCCTGCGCCCCTCACGAGGGGGAAGACCAGGGGCCTGCGCCCAACCCAAGAGAAGGCCCGGGAGCTCCCCCAAGAAGAAGCCAGAGCCCAGCCAGACGGGGTCTTGGGGCCTGCGCCCTACCCGACACAGGGATCAACGGGATGCGCCCTCCCCCTTTGCACACATGGGTCCTGGGGCCTGCGCCCTACCCAAGACAGGGATCTACGGGATGTGCCCTCCCCCTTTCGCACGATTGGGTCCTGGGGCCTGCGCCCTACCCAAGACACGGTACCAGGGGCCAGCGCCCTCCCCCACACAAGACGAGGAGCCAGAAGCCAGCGCCCTGCCCGAGACAAGGCCCGCGGGCCGACCCACGGGGAGAGCGGCGCCCAGCAAGACGGGGTCCAGGGGCTTGCGCCCTACCCAAGACAGGGATCTACGGGATGCGCCCTCCCCCCTTCGCACCATCGGGTCCTGGGGCTTGCGCCCTACCTAAGACAGGGATCAACGGGATGCGCCCTCCCCCTTTCGCACAGTTGGGTCCTGGGGCCTGCGCCCTACCCGACACACAGGGATCAACGGGATGCGCCCTCCCCCTTTCGCACCACTGGGTCCTGGGGCCTGCCTGCGCCCTGCCCAAGACAGGGATCTACGGGATGCGCCCTCCCTCCTTCGCACCATCGGGTCCTGGGGCCTGCGCCCTACCCAAGACAGGGATCAACGGGATGCGCCCTCCCCCTTACGCACGATCGAGTCCTGGGGCCAGCGCCCGACCCAAAACGCAAGGATCCAAGGCCTGCGCCCTCCCCCGCACGAAACTTGGCCCTGGGGCCTGCGCCTTACCCGAGACCAGGAGCGCCCTTGCCGCGAGCCTGGCACACAGCCTGGCCGAAAGGCCAAGGCGACGCGAGCGAAGTGCCCACAGGGCCCGCGCCAGCGAGGGCCTGCGCCCAAGAGAGACGAGCCACCGGCAAAACGACGAGGGAGCAGGCAGGCAAGCAGGCAACCGCCAGGCGCGAAGGCAGAAGCAGCAAGGCAGGCGCCAAGCGGCAGGCGGCGGAAGGGAAAGCAAAGGGGGCACGCAGGGGCGACGGCGACGGGAAAAGCGAGGCAAGCGGGACGCCGAGCGAGCGTGCAAGCACGCCGACAAGCACAAGCCAGGACGACCCCACGCCAGGCAACAGCGACATCCGAACGCGAGGGCGACAAGGCGATGACAAAGGCGGACGCGAAAAAGGACGCGGCGACGAGCAAACACAAGGGCGCGCAGGCGAGCGAAGAGCAGGGGCAGCCACGGCGCACGAGCAGGGCACGAGGGGCAACGAGCACAAGCGAGCAGCGGGGGAGCGAACAGGCCACGAGGGACGAGCACGGAGGGCAGGCTAGCAGGAGAGAGCGAGAGAGAGACGAGGCGACCCGCGAGGAGAGGAGGAGAGGAGGAGCCCGCGAACGACGGCGGCGGCGCGCGCGCGCGCGGCGCGCCCCGCGCTCAAATCCCGAGCGCGGGGCGCGGGCCAATTCCTGCCTGCGGCCAATCTGCGGGGCAGAGGGGGAGAGGAACCGGCGCGAGAGGGAGGGCGGCCCGCCGATGGAGCGGCGGCGGCGCGAGTGCGCGCGCGGCGCGCGCGCGCGCACACACACACACACACACACACACACAAACACAACACGCACCACACACAAGGTAGAGAAAAGAAAACGCGCGCCAGGGAGGCACCCCGGCGCGGCGCGCGGCGCCTCCTCCAAATGCAATCGCCTGCGAAGCGCACGCGCCGCGGGGGCAAAGTAAAAAAAAAACAAGAAAAAGAAGAAAAAAAGCAGAAATAAAAAACACAAAAATAAAAAAAAAGACGGAAGAAAGAAGAGAAAAAATAAAAAAAACAAGAATAACAAAAGCAAAAAATAAGAGTTAAAAAAAAAAAAAAACGACCCCCCCCCGCGGCGACGCCACCCCGGCGCTAGCAAATCACCTGCGAAGCGCACGCGCCGCGGGGCAGCGACCCCCCCCCCGCGACGCGCAACCCTGGCGCGCGACGGCGCGATGGCCCGCGCCTGCGCAGCGAGGCCGCGGTCGCGTCGCACTGCCGCGCGCGCGACCTACGCGCAACCGTGGCCGATTTGTGCCCGCCCACTACGGTGAACGTCCGCGTCTGCGAGCGGACTTGCCGCCGTGGGCCTACCAAAAGTTCCTTTCCCTGGGGTCCCTGTTGGAACCACGTGAGAAGGCGCGCTGGGATCGGACTGCGGCAATGGAGGAAACCAACCATGGAACATACGCGCGCATCGCCCTCGCCCTCGCGCCCCGTGGCGCAGCGAGGCCTGGTCAGCTGGGAAGCGGTGGAACACGTTTTTCCTGCTCGGCTGCAGCCCCCCCCCCCCGCCCCCTCCCCATGCAGACGTTCGCGCTGCCGGCGCCGTCGCCATTGCCAACCTGGACGTTATTGCAACTACCTGCTGTGGGTGCTCCTGCTGACACCCTTGCGCTTCTGCTTCAACTTCCAATTGAACTGATGATGCTGCAGCCGACGCGGCTGCAACTGCAGCTGCAGCTGCGCCAACTGCGGTCGCTCAAGCGGCGCACTGGCTGAGCGTTGTGCTCGCGCAGGTGAAGACGCATCTCGCGGCGGCCGGGTAACGACCGCAGGGCTCGCCGTCGCCGACTATATGTCGCCCCCGAAGTCATCCGAGGCACAGGGCGGCATCGCTGCGACGAAGGCAACGGACACGGGCCCCCTCGAAGCCATCGCGCAGGTCTGCAACGAAGTATGACTAGTGACGTTCATCGCCGGCGCAGGTGCCACTTCCTTCGCGCGCGGCGCTGCCTGCGCCACGGCGGCGGCCGCCGGCGCGGCGGCATCGTCGCCAGAGGCCGTCGCGATCATGGCAGAGGACCTCGTCTTTGAGGAGCACTGCGGCCCGTTGCGCGCAACCAGGAACGCAGGAAGTGCCAGCTGGAAGCGCTGACAGCCGCGCGAGCGCGCGAGGTCGACGGCGACCGCGGCGACGCGGACATTGATGTTTTCAGCATCGGCAGGAACTGCTGTTGGCATTCGCCGTTTCTTCCGACGCGATCTCGATTGGGCCGAGGCGCCCTGGGGCCAGGCTCCCGCCCTAGCAAATTCGAACGACCGCGACCCCGCGCCCCGCAGGCGATCGCGCGCGCGCAGCTCGCAGCGAGCCCTCGCCAATCGCAGCAACGCTGCCTTCCCGAGCACGAACGCCACTCGAAAGCAGCGTCTTCAACTCGCGAATGCCAGCTCGTCGCCGCGCAGCGCATACAAGTCGCGCAGGACACTCGCAGACCGATCGCGGGAACATGAAGGTGGCGCGACGTCGCAGCGCGGCGCTGCCATTGCCCGAACGCTCAGCGCGCTCCGCGAATTCTGCGCGGTGCCGGCGCTGGCCGGTGAATCGCAGACAACCCGGCCCGGCGTGGCCTAACGGAGCGGGCTCTCGTCGGCGGGCTCATCGCTCCCAAGATCGGGACCCCAGGGGTCGGGGCGTCGTCGTACGACGCTGGGTCCTCCGCGGAGTCCATGCCTCCTGGCCCATGGTCGGGAACAGGGCAATCGCTCGGGAACGGGTTCGCCTCGTCGAAACTTGAATACTGCGGGGCAATCGACGCTTCCACGGCGACGCCGCTTCGCCGCGCGCGGCAAGTCCATCGACGGGCCAGGCCGTGTTCCAATAAAACGCTTGCGCACACACGGGCGGCACAGACACCATCGAGCACGGGCCAGCGACGTCGCTGATCCAAAACCCAGGGCACGTGATCAGCGGCAGGATGCAGAGGTGGAGGCACATTGGTGCCCGGCCGCCCGCGGCGATGGGCTCTTCGCCCGACTGCGGCACTGTGCATCGGGGAAATATAGAAGAACACTGCATGCTCATGAACGCCGAGAAGCACCTGCGTCGCCCGAGCAACAGCGGCCGATCTAGGGCGCCCCGCGGCGACGTCGGAGGCGAGATGCGCTGCCCCGCGCTCTACACCTCGGCCGACGGCGCGAGCCGGGGCGGGGCCGAACCAGAAGCGCTTCGACAGAGAGTAACATCGCGTCGCCCGTCTTCCCCACCTTTTCCGCGTAAGCGGCGGGGAAGCCAGCAATGATGCCGTCCAGGGCGGAATCCTTCGGCCCCCGGGCGCGCCGGCGCGCGCTGGCCCAGCGCCGCGACGCGCGTCGTCGGGTCGCCGTGACGTCTGCAAGCACGAAGTCGGCCATGGTGATCTGGGCAAGAACGCGCCGGAGAGGCCGCGTCGCGGGCGATCGCGACCCGCGGGCCGCCGCGCTGGGTACAGGACGGCACCGAAACAATTGTGGCCTGCGAGTGGGTACCCCGCTCCCGCGGAAGCCACCCCCAGCGGGGGATTCGAGCCCCGCGCGACGCGCTACACGCTCGAGCGAAGCAGTGAGGTAGCCCATGTTTTTCGGAGGAGCACTGCGAACCTAGCAACGCAAGGCAACCCAGCACGACGCAGCGCACGAGAAACTACGCGCCGCAACGCGCGCCAAGCGCGCTGCGCGGCAGCGGGCAACAAAACAAATCGCAGCATTTAAAAACCACTCGCCGCAACGCGCAACAACGCAAAGCAACGCAATGATGCACGGCGACGCGTGAGGCACGGCCACCGGACATAAAGTTGCAATTCGATGCTAGTCAGAGCCACGCGATGGATTGCACTGCTACCGACCAGCCAGAAGCAAAGCAAAGACACGCAACGCAAAATATGCATAGACTGACCATGCCAAACAATTCAAAGCACAGCAGGTCAAATCGCAGACTCGGAAAGCATCGCAACGCGCAGCTACGCGACGCTTTCCAAAGAAAGGAAAGCGGCGAAAATAAAACCACGCAAATGTTTCGCGGCGTTGGAGGAGAACGCATCAAGGCATTGCGACGCAGACGAGGGTCAATCAAAAGACCCCCTGGGATTCCCAAAGGAACTTCGGAAACCGCCCATGGTGCCCGGCAGGGGGGGCACGAACCAGCCGCGGGGGGCGCAGTGGAGGGGGGGTCCACCTGACGGCGCACCCCCTGACTTCCCCTTGGCCCTGACGCACACGCCGCCCAGAGACATCCTCCTCCCCCGACCCGCGGAGCCACGACCGCGGGCCCTCGGGCGGCGATGGTTACGGGCCCAGCCCGACACCCCGGAGGGCGGGCAGCGTCCCATACCCACCGCACGCCTCGAGGCCCCGCGGCGCGGCACCGCGGCGGCGGCCTTGGACGTGTCCAGGCGGAAAGAGGGTGAGCGAGGAGAGGGGAAGGGGGGCGCGCATCTTTTAGTGGCAAAGTCAAAGGGGAGGTGCCACGACGCAATCACGCCACGGGGCACCGAATCACATGGTCGAGTCCCCGAAATACGCAGGCCGGCCCGCCCCCCCTCGGGGCGGGCGCGCGGTGTTTGAACCGTCGCACGGGACACGCTGGCCCTCGGCGCGGAGAGCCGGCGGGACCAAGGACGTGCCCGGTCCACAAGCCGGCCGCCGGCGCGGGCACGCTGGCCCTGCATGACCAGCCCGAGCCGCCCTGGGCCGTCTGGCCTGGGGCAGCACGGCATGCCTTGCTTGGCGTGCGCAGCTGAGGGCGCACTGGCTCCTCGTTAATTTAAAGGCACAGCGACAGCGCGCCGGCCGGGACGCACTGGTATCCCGCCGACCGCGCGCCGCGGGCCCACGGAGCATCCGCGAGGTGCCGCCGGCGGGACCGAGGACATGCTCGTTCCACCTGCCGGCCGCCCCCGCGGGCCGAAAGGCCAGCTTAGATTACTCACGGCCGCCCTGGGTTAAATGCCTGGGGCGCGCCGCGGGCCCACGGACCGTCCGCGACGCGCCGCCGGCGGGGCCGAGAACGTGCTCGGTTCGCTTGCCGGCCGCCGACGCGGGCCGAAAGGCCAGGCCTGGATTGCCCTGTGCCGCCCGGGTGCCAGCCTTGGGTGGGCCGCCCAGGCCTTGTAGACTTGGGGTGACTCTTCCTGGGGTCCGACTCCACGAATTCCCGATGCTTTGCTGTCACCGTTTGCCGCTAACAGGGGGGGGTAAGCCGCCCTGGAATGGAGCGGGCGGGCGGGCCTCAAATTCCAAGGGCCCCCCCCCGCACGGCCCTCGGCGCGGCTTAGGAGACAGACGGCTTTCGGGTCGTGTTAGTTTAGGCTCACCCCCCCCCCCCACGCGCCCCCGCGCGGCCAGCCACGCGCGCCCAGCCCGACCCAACCCAAAGCCGGGGCAAGCGAAACCAGCCGCGGGGGGCGCAGTGGAGGGGGGCCCACCTGACGGCGCACCCCCTGACTTCCCCTTGGCCCTGACGTACACGCCGCCCAGAGACATCCTCCTCCCCCGACCCGCGGAGCCACGACCGCGGGCCCTCGGGCGGCGATGGTTACGGGCCCAGCCCGACACCCCGGAGGGCGGGCAGCGCCCCATACCCACCGCGCGCCTCGAGGCCCCGCGGCGCGGCACCGCGGCGGCGGCCTTGGACGTGTCCAGGCGGAAAGAGGGTGAGCGAGGAGAGGGGAAGGGGGGCGCGCATCTTTTAGTGGCAAAGTCAAGGGGGAGGTGCCACAGCACAATCGCGCCACGGGGCACCGAATCACATGGTCGAGTCCCCGAAATACGCAGGCCGGCCCGCCCCCCCACGGGTAGTGCGAGGGCCGCCTGCCACCTGCAAGCGAAAGCCCCCGTGAATAAGGGCCGCGCACCTGTGACCATCGGCGCTGAATAGCGAACGCACGTCGTCGGAGCCCACGGCGCGCCGCGCGACGCGTAATCTGAAGGGCGCCGCACGGCAGCGGTTGATCTGCGAGCGCTTCGCCAGTCCGCGCCATCGCGATCGCCGCGCGGCGCAGCGCGCGATCGCGCTGTTCCAGATTGGCGGCGGGACCAGAGGCGGCACCTAAGATTCAGCAAGAGCGGCCACGAGCCACCGCGACGCAGCGGCTCGCGGGCGGCCGCGGACCGCGTGAATGATGGCGGCGATCGCGGCCTGGCGGCGCAGCGCCCACTCGCGCGAACGATCGCACCACTCGGGCCGCGCGCGGCCCCGACCAGCCTTCGCGGCGCCGGCACCGGCCAGAGAGATTGCACCATGCGCGAGGCGCCCCCCCAGGCGCGCGCCCCCGCCCGGTCGCGCGGCGAAGCAACGCAGGGCCCTTGGAAAGCCTGGAGAAGGCCGCCGCCCAAGCCAAGACCTTGCGACGCTAGCGCCTCGGAGCGCGCGCAAGCCCCCGGCGCGCGGGCGGCCCGCGGTCGCTGCGCCATTGGCTGGGGCAGCCCTGCAGCAGCGGGGCACTGCGCTTGTTCGACGAGGTCGTAAGCGCTGCCGCGCGCAGCGCGGCCCCGCGCCCCTTCGCGCGCCGGGCGGAGCGCCGCGCCTCTTCGACGCATCGACGCCGAAGAGCTGATCCACGGCACCGCCCTGCAAAAAGTCGCGCGACAGGCGCGGCGCGCCGTTCCAACCGCAAACGCGGCGCCGGGAAAGCTGCGACCCGTCGCGCGATCGGCGCGACGATAATTCTCATCGCCTGGCACGCGCCTCGCGCTTGAGTCTGGGCTCGCACAGCTCCTGGCGCGCTGGGCTGCGCTGCCGACGACGCCCTTGTCGCAGTGGGGCCTTCCGGTCCGCGCCGCGGTCATAGCCGAGACCCCGTTGCGCGCGGAGGGCGCGCCCCCCTGCCGCGACTGCCGGCGCTGGCGCTCGCGGCCTGCTAGGGCCCGCCGCGTATGCCGCGAGTGCGTGCGCTGCTCGGTGCATTGCCTCCCCTTCTTTCAGCTGACGCAGAAGACCGCTGCGCGCCTGATGCGAAGAACGAGCGGGCGAAGCGATCGCGGCAACCAGCCATCGCAGCAAAGACTTGCGCGCGAGATCGAAGGTCGCAGTCCGCATGGCATAAAGCGCGGGCCAATGACTCTCGGCACGAGCAGTGCTCGCTCAATGCCGAACGACCCCGCCAAGCTCCGCCCAGCGCGCTCGCGCCGATCATGACGAAACCTTCCGGTCGAAGCTGAGCCAGCCACTGCCGCGACACCGACAACTCGCGCCGCGGGCCTCGCCTTTTCTCGAAATGACCGTACGCGATGCGGAAACTTTCCTCGATCGCGCTTGCCTCGTCCGTTGGGCTCTGGCCCCGCGGGAAGAATTGCGCCGCGGTCAGATTGTCCGCGCCGCCGAGGAGCAACCCAGCGGCGACGCCCGCGCACGCGAAGGGAAGCAAACAACGCATCGCACTGACAAGGTCGACTCGGCCACTTTGCGCGCGAGCGGATGTGCTTGGTTCGGTTCGATCGGCGCGGAAGCGCGCCCCCGTGCGCCCGCTGGCGGAGGCGGCGGCGGCGGCCGCTCGCGATTTGGACAGGCGTCGCTGGGCGCGGCGAGCACGCCGGTTCGACCTGCGCGCCCTCGCTGTCAGGGGCCAACGTGGAAGGGAGGGAGAGCCGCATAGACATAAGCGCTTGGACTCACGTCTCACAAGGCAGCGCACGAACCGCGAGATTGACAGCGCTGGCGACGGCGCCGCGCTTCCATCGGGCCCAGGCCCAAAACGTTGCCCCGCCCCCTCCTCGACTGCGGGGCTCACTGGAACATCGGGCACTCTTGCGGCAGAATGCAACAGAGAGCTTTTCGCACTTGCGGCGGGGCTGGGATGGGGACATAGGACGCGGCTGCAAGGCATGATGGGGAAAGGCAAAGGATGCGAGCGGCAACTGGAGGACGCGTCGCCCGACCGATTCTGGACCCCACAGTGGAGGCTCGCCAGGGGCTAAGAATTATACTGATGGTTGTCTGGCTAATACTGAGCGCTCGCGAGGCGCGGGCCCAGGTGGAGCGGAACGCCTGGGCGCGCGTGCGTGCCCGCGGGGCCGCCCGCGCCACGAACGGCGCAGCGAGCGTTCCGTCGTCTCGCAGCTGAGCCCTGCCGCCTCTCTTGCGCCGAGCGAACTCACGCGCGGGCCGGCGCCCAGCGCTGGCTGGAAGAATGAAAGCTTCCGCGGGCTACGGCAGCGCGCGCGCCCGCGCGTTGCCAGAGCGCGCCGATGGCGCGAGCAGTGCCCTGTCGGGACCGTATACGCGAGACGCGCGAGGGACGACGATGTTGACCTGTCCGCGCGACCCCGAGGTATCGTCCGATATTTCAGAAGAGACAGGCATCCCCGTCAAGTGAGTTATGATGGAGCCAGCCAGGCGCTGGAGCTCCACATCGCTCGCCGGGGATTTCATCAACCGCGACGCCGTCGCTAACACGCCCATGGCTTTCATCATGGGCTTGGCGCTTGGCTCGGAAACTTCATGTAATAACCGAACCAGCGCGTCGCGCGCCTTCCTCCCCCCCGCCCCTAGACGCGGCGCGAGCTCTGATATTTCCTTTCTGAGAGCGTCCAGGCGAACGGTCTCCGCCTCGATGTCGGACACGTCTTGCCCGCTTCGCGCCGACGCGAACGCCGCTGCGCTCGCGCGTCGCAGCCCTCGAGCCGACGCGCGCACGAGATGGCGGCGCGCGCGTCAGCCGCGGCGCGGCCCGCGCGAGGGAGCCGCACGCAGCGCGCGCGCGCCCCTGCGCGGAGGCGCGCCTTCTTGGGCTTGCGCGCTCGGACTGCCGAAGAACTTCGGAGAGGTGCCCGCGATTTGCATGCCGCCAACCCCCTCGCGCATTGCAGTGCCGCTGCGGCGGCGCGCCGCGTCTGCGACGCTGAGTGCGCGGCCGCTCCTCTTGCGAAGCGCCGAGAATCTGGTTCGCCGCGCGCGCAAACTTGGACGCCATGTCTGCGTCGGCTTCAGCCTCGCCGACGAGATGGGCAAGTCGACCGCGGAAGCTTTGCGCGTCTGCAAAAGCCCCCCCCCCCGCGCAACTCGCCGCGCCCCAGGGCGCCGACCCCCTGGGCTGGGCGAGGCGCCGCGACTCGCGGCGCCGAGCGGCTGCTCGTAGAGCCGCCATCTCGCGCTGGCTAACGACGCGAAGCGCGGGGCGAAAAGCAAATCTGGGCGTGCCCTGCGCTCCTTGGAAGGCGCGGACGTCTGGCCCGCTGCCGCTCGTATCCTGCCACGCAAGCGAAGGCCGCGCGCGCGGCAACGCGGTCGCGTTTGTCTGACCCGCGCGGCGAAATCATATTGCACGCGCACGGCCTCGGCCAGGCCAGTTCGGGCGCTCGCGCAATCCACTTCGGGGCAGCCCGCGAGCGCCGTCGCGGGGCGACCGCCCACGCCCTGCTCGGCAGCCGCAGCGGCGGCGCCATGGAGCTGCACGAGCGCAGCGACGGCACACAACGCGCAGAGAGCCATGGCTGCAGCCCCCCCGCCCCCTCGGAAAGCGCAGGCCTAAAGGCAAAAGAACCTGCCGCAATTCCGCCCCGGGCCGCGCGGGCTGATGGCGTGTTTTTTTATATATGTTTAATTATGATTTTATTATTTTTGATTTTTATGTAATTTTTTTTTTAATTTTTTTTTTTTTTTATTTTCTAATATGTTTGTGCGTGTGCAAATTTCTGCGTGCGCAGGACGCTTCGCCCATTCGGAGTCGGACCCGCGGCGTAATCGTTGAGCTTCGCCTTAATGCCAGCGGCCGCCCTGCCTCGCTTGTCAAACGCTTGCGCGTCGCATCAGGCACTTGCCCCACAGGTTGCTGCATGCGTCCAACGCGCGCGCGCCTGCGTATGTCTGCGCGCTTCTTGCGGGTGGGCGAGCTCGAGGGGGCGGGGATCGACTGGGAGCGGGATCCTGGTTTCCCTGAGCCACCGTCAATGCACTTCGCCCTGCGCCTCAAGAGATTTACTAAGAGCGCGGCCCGGTCGCACTGCACTCTATGCTGGAATTGCATGCGCCTCGGCAACAATGCACCGCCTCGGCGAGCGGAGAAGATTCGCTTCCCCATCGATGCAGACCACGGGGTACAAGCTCGACACTGGGCGCTGCGTCCTGGGCGGCGTGCCCCTGTCCAGGATGCGCCGCGATGCGCCCAGACTGCGCCGCGCGCAATGGGCCCCTTAGCACGTGCTAGATTGGGGTCCACAGAGAACACTGCGATGTTCTGGGCCCACGCGCCAAAACCAGACGACAAATCCAACATCCACGGATCACGCGTGAAATTTCGCGGCTTGGCACCGCGCGCGCACGGTCGCCACTTCGCGCGTTTGCGAGCAGCCGTGCATAATGCAGCGCTCGACGCAGCGCGCAGCGATGTGAGACCAGGAGGACGATGCGTTTCCTACAGGGACGCCAATGAAAGGGACTGCTGAGACCGCGGCGTTGCATCTCCTACTGACTTCGAGAAGTGCGAGTGACAGCGTCATGCGGCGACCCTGTGAGTGAAGCCGAGCAGACGTGAGAAATCGGCATCGCCGGTCTCAAAAGTTCCTTTCCCTGGGGTCCCTGTTGGAACCACCTGAGAAGGCGCGCTAGCATCGGACTGCGGCAATGGAGGAAACCAACCATGGAACATACGCGCGCATCGCCCTCGCCCTCGCGCCCCGTGGCGCAGCGAGGCCTGGTCAGCAGGGAAGCGGTGGAACACGTTTTTCCTGCTCGGCTGCAGCCCCCCCCCCGCCCCCTCCCCATGCAGACGTTCGCGCTGCCGGCGCCGTCGCCATTGCCAACCTGGACGTTATTGCAACTACCTGCTGTGGGTGCTCCTGCTGACACCCTTGCGCTTCTGCTTCAACCTCCAATTGAACGGATTATGCTGCAGCCGACGCGGCTGCAACTGCAGCTGCAGCTGCGCCAACTGCGGTCGCTCATGCAGCGCACTGGCTGAGCGTTGTGCTCGCGCAGGTGAAGACGCATCTCGCGGCGGCGGGGTAACGACCGCTGGGCTCGCCGTCGCCGACTATATGTCGCCCCCGAAGTCATCCGAGGCACAGGGCGGCATCGCTGCGACGAAGGCAACGGACACGGGGCCCCTCGAAGCCATCGCGCAGGTCTGCAACGAAGTATGACCAGTGACGTTCATCGTCGGCGCAGGCGCCACTTCCTTCGCGCGCGGCGCTGCCTGCGCGGCCACGGCGGCGGCCGCCGGCGCGGCGGCATCGTCGCCAGAGGCCGTCGCGATCATGGTCGAGGACCTCGTCTTTGAGGAGCACTGCGGCCCGTTGCGCGCAACCAGGAACGCAGGAAGTGCCAGCTGGAAGCGCTGACAGTCGCGCGAGCGCGCGAGGTCGACGGCGACCGCGGCGACGCGGACATTGATGTTTTCAGCATCGGCAGGAACTGCTGTTGGCATTCGCCTTTTCTTCCGACGCGATCTCGATTGGGCCGAGGCGCCCTGGGGCCAGGCTCCCGCCCTAGCAAATTCGCACGACCGCGACCCCGCGCCCCGCAGGCGATCGCGCGCGCGCAGCTCGCAGCGAGCCCTCGCCAATCGCAGCAACGCTGCCTTCCCGAGCACGAACGCCACTCGAAAGCAGCGTCTTCAACTCGCGATTGCCAGCTCGTCGCCGCGCAGCGCATACAAGTCGCGCAGGACACTCGCAGACCGATCGCGGGAACATGTAGGTGGCGCGACGTCGCAGCGCGGCGCTGCCATTGCCCGAACGCTCAGCGAGCTCCGCGAATTCTGCGCGGTGCCGGCGCTGGCCGGTGAATCGCAGACAACCCGGCCCGGCGTGGCCTAACGGAGCGGGCTCTCGTCGGCGGGCTCATCGCTCCCCAAGATCGGGACCCCAGGGGTCGGGGCGTCGTCGTACGACGCTGGGTCCTCCGCGGAGTCCATGCCTCCTGGCCCATGGTCGGGAAAAGGGCAATCGCTCGGGAACGGGTTCGCCTCGTCGAAACTTGAATACTGCGGAGGCAATCGATGCTTCCACGGCGACGCCGCTTCGCCGCGCACGGCAAGTCCATCGACGGGCCAGGCCGTGTTCCAATAAAACGCTTGCGCGCACACGGGCGGCACAGACACCATCGAGCACGGGCCAGCGACGTCGCTGATCCAAAACCCAGGGCACGTGATCAGCGGCAGGATGCAGAGGTGGAGGCACATTGGTGCCCGGCCGCCCGCGGCGAAGGGCTCTTCGCCCGACTGCGGCACTGTGCATCGGGGAAATATAGAAGAACACTGCATGCTCATGAACGCCGAGAAGCACCTGCGTCGCCCGAGCAACAGCGGCCGATCTAGGGCGCCCCGCAGCGACGTCGGAGGCGAGATGCGCTGCCCCGCGCTCTATACCTCGGCCGACGGCGCGACCCGGGTCGGGGCCGAACCAGAAGCGCTTCGACGGAGAGTGACATCGCGTCGCCCGTCTTCCCCACCTTTTCCGCGTAAGCGGCGGGGAAGCCAGCAATGATGCCGTCCTGGGCGGAATCCTTCGGCCCCCGGGCGCGCCGGCGCGCGCTGGCCCAGCGCCGCGACGCGCGTCGTCGGGTCGCCGTGACGTCTGCAAGCGCGAAGTCGGCCATGGTGATCTGGGCAGGAACGCGCCGGAGAGGCCGCGTCGCGGGCGATCGCGACCCGCGGGCCGCCGCGCCGGGTACAGGACGGCACCGAAACAATTGTGGCCTGCGAGCGGGCACCCCGCCCCCGCGGAAGCCACCCCCAGCGGGGGATTCGAGCCCCGCGCGACGCGCAACACGCTCGAGCGAAGCAGAGAGCTAGCCCATGTTTTTCGGTGGAGCACTGCGAACCTAGCAACGCAAGGCAACCCAGCACGACGCAGCGCACGAGAAACTACGCGCCGCAACGCGCGCCAAGCGCGCTGCGCGGCAGTGGGCAACCAAACAAATCGCAGCATTTAAAAACCACTCGCCGCAACGCGCAACAACGCAAAGCAACGCAATGATGCACGGCGACGCGTGAGGCACGGCCACCGAACATATAGTTGCAATTCGATGCTAGTCAGAGCCACGCGATGGATTGCACTGCTACCGACCAGCCAGAAGCAAAGCAAAGACACGCAACGCAAAATTATGCATAGACTGACCATGCCAAACAAAGCAAAGCACAGCAAGTCAAATCGCAGACTCGGAATGCATCGCAACGCGCAGCTACGCGACGCTTTCCAAAGAAAGTAAAGCGGCGAAAATGAAACCACGCAAAGACTTCGCGGCGTTGGAGGAGAACGCATCAAGGCATTGCGACGCAGACGAGGGTCAATCAAAAGACCCCCTGGGATTCCCAATGGAACTTCGGAAACCGCCCATGGGGCCCGGCAGGGGGGGCACGAAGCCCCCGTGGATAAGGGCCGCGCACCTGTGACCATCGGCGCTGAATAGCGAACGCGCGTCGTCGGAGCCCACGGCGCGCCGCGCGACGCGTCATCTGAAGGGCGCCGCACGGCAGCGGTTGATCTGCGAGCGCGTCGCCAGTCCGCGCCATCGCGATCGCCGCGCGGCGCAGCGCGCGATCGCGCTGTTCCAGATTGGCGGCGGGACCAGAGGCGGCACCTAAGATTCAGCAAGAGCGGCCACGAGCCACCGCGACGCAGCGGCTCGCGGGCGGCCGCGGACCGCGTGAATGAGGGCGGCGATCGCGGCCTGGCGGCGCAGCGCCCACTCGCGCGAACGACCGCACCACTCGGGCCGCGCGCGGCCCCGACCAGCCTTCGCGGCGCCGGCACCGGCCAGAGAGATTGCACCATGCGCGAGGCGCCCCCCCAGGCGCTCGCCCCCGCCCGGTCGCGCGGCGAAGCAACGCAGGGCCCTTGGAAAGCCTGGAGAAGGCCGCCGCCCAAGCCAAGACCTTGCGACGCTAGCGCCTCGGAGCGCGCGCAAGCCACCGGCGCGCGGGCGGCCCGCGGTCGCTGCGCCATTGGCTGGAGCAGCCCTGCAGCAGCGGGGCCCTGCGCTTGTTCGACAAGGTCGTAAGCGCTGCCGCGCGCAGCGAGGCCCCGTGCCCCTTCGCGCGCCGGGCGGAGCGCCGCATCTCTTCGACGCATCGACGCTGAAGAGCTGATCCACGGCACCGCCCTCCAAAAAAGTCGCGCGACAGGCGCGGCGCGCCGTTCCAACCGCAAACGCGGCGCCGGGAAAGCTGCGACCTCCGTCGCGCGATCGGCGCGACGATAATACTCATCGCCTGGCACGCGCCTCGCGCTTGAGTCTGGGCTCGCACAGCTCCTGGCGCGCTGGGCTGCGCTGCCGACGACGCCCTTGTCGCAGTGGGGCCTTCCGGTCCGCGCCGCGGTCATTGCCGAGACCCCGTTGCGCGCGGAGGGCGCGCCCCCCTGCCGCGACTGCCGGCGCTGGCGCTCGCGGCCTGCTAGGGCCCGCCGCGTATGCCGCGAGTGCGTGCGCTGCTCGGTGCATTGCCTCCCCTTCTTTCAGCTGACGCAGAAGACCGCTGCGCGCCTGATGCGAAGAACGCGCGGGCGAAGCGATCGCGGCAATCAGCCATCGCAGCAAAGACTTGCGCGCGAGATCAAAGGTCGCAGTCCAAAGCGCGGGCCAATGACTCTCGGCACCAGCAGTGCTCGCTCAATGCCGAACGACCCCGCCAAGCTCCGCCCAGCGCGCTCGCGCCGATCATGACGAAACCTTCCGGTCGAAGCTGCGCCAGCCACTGCCGCGACACCGACAACTCGCGCCGCGGGCCTCGCCTTTTCTCGATATGACCGTACGCGATGCGGAAACTTTCCTCGATCGCGCTTGCCTCGTCCGTTGGGCTCTGGCCCCGCGGGAAGAATTGCGCCGCGGTCAGATTGTCCGCGCCGCCGAGGAGCAACCCAGCGGCGACGCCCGCGCACGCGAAGGGAAGCAAACAACGCATCGCACTGACAAGGACGACTCGGCCACTTTGCGCGCGAGCGGATGTGCTTGGGTCGGTTCGATCGGCGCGGAAGCGCGCCCCCGTGCGCCCGCTGGCGGAGGCGGCGGCGGCGGCCGCTCGCGATTTGGACAGGCGTCGCTGGCGCGGCGAGCACGCCGGTTCGACCTGCGCGCCCTCGCTGTCAGGAGCCAACGTGGAAGGGAGGGAGAGCCGCATAGACATCGGCGCTTGGACTCACGTCTCACAAGGCAGCGCACGAACCGCGAGATTGACAGCGCTGGCGACGGCGCCGCGCTTCCATCGGGCTCAGGCCCAAAACGTTGCCCCGCCCCCTCCTCGACTGCGGGGCTCGCTGGAACATCGGGCACTCTTGCGGCAGAATGCAGCAGAGAGCTTTTCGCACTTGCGGCGGGGCTGGGATGGGGACATAGGACGCGGCTGCAAGGCATGATGGGGAAAGGCAAAGGATGCGAGCGGCAACTGGAGGACGCGTCGCCCGACCGATTCTGGACCCCGCAGTGGAGGCTCGCGGGGGCTAATAAGAGTTATACTGATGGTTGTCTGGCTAATACTGAGCGCTCGCGAGGCGCGGGCCCAGGTGGAGCGGAACGCCTGGGCGCGCGTGCGTTCCCGCGGGGCCGCCCGCGCCACGAACGGCGCAGCGAGCGTTCCGTCGTCTCGCAGCTGAGCCCAGCCGCCTCTCTTGCGCCGAGCGAACTCACGCGCGGGCCGGCGCCCAGCGCTGGCTGGAACAATGAAAGCTTCCGCGGGCTACGGCAGCGCGCGCGCCCGCGCGTTGCCAGAGCGCGCCGATGGCGCGAGCAGTGCCCTGTCGGGACCGTATACGCGAGACGCGCGAGGGACGACGATGTTGACCTGTCCGCGCGACCCCGAGGTATCGTCCGATATTTCAGAAGTGACAGGCATCCCCGTCAAGTGAGTTATGATGGAGCCAGCCAGGCGCTGGAGCTCCACATCGCTCGCCGGGGATTTCATCAACCGCGACGCCGACGCTAACACGCCCATGGCTTTCATCATGGGCGTGGCGCTTGGCTCGGAAACTTCATGTAATAACCGAACCAGCGCGTCGCGCGCCTTCCTCCCCCCCGCCCCTAGACGCGGCGCGAGCTCTGATATTTCCTTTCTGAGATCGTCCAGGCGAACGGTCTCCGCCTCGATGTCGGACACGTCTTGCCCGCTTCGCGCCGACGCGAACGCCGCTGCGCTCGCGCGTCGCAGCCCTCGAGCCGACGCGCGCACGAGACGGCGGCGCGCGCGTCGACCGCGGCGCGGCCCGCGCGAGGGGGCCGCACGCAGCGCGCGCGCGCCCCTGCGCGGAGGCGCGCCTTCTTGGGCTGGCGCGCTCGGACTGCCGAAAAACTTCGGAGAGGTGCCCGCGATTTGCATGCCGCCAACCCCCTCGCGCATTGCAGTGCCGTCGCGGCGGCGCGCCGCGTCTGCGACGCTGAGTGCGCGGCCGCTCCTCTTGCGAAGCGCCGAGAATCTGGTTCGCCGCGCGCGCAAACTTGGACGCCATGTCTGCGTCGGCTTCTGCCTCGCCGACGAGATGGGCAAGTCGACCGCGGAAGCTTTGCGCGTCTGCAAAGCCCCCCCCCCCCCCGCGCAACTCGCCGCGCCCCAGGGCGCCGACCCCCTGGGCTGGGCGAGGCGCCGCGACTCGCGGCGCCGAGCGGCTGCTCGTAGAGCCGCCATCTCGCGCTGGCTAACGACGCGAAGCGCGGGGCGAAAAGCAAATCTGGGCGTGCCCTGCGCTCCTTGGAAGGCGCGGACGTCTGGCCCGCTGCCGCTCGTATCCTGCCACGCAAGCGAAGGCCGCGCGCGCGTGGCAACGCGGTCGCGTTGGTCTGACCCGCGCGGCGAAATCATATTGCACGCGCACGGCCTCGGCCAGGCCAGTCCGGGCGCTCGCGCAATCCACTACGGGGCAGCCCGCGGGCGCCGTCGCGGGGCGACCGCCCGCGCCCTGCTCGGCAGCCGCAGCGGCGGCGCCATGGAGCTGCACGAGCGCAGCGACGGCACACAACGCGCAGAGAGCCATGGCTGCAGCCCCCCCCCCTCGGAAAGCGCAGGCCTAAAGGCAAAAGACCCTGCCGCAATTCCGCCCCGGGCCGCGCGGGCTGATGGCGTGTGCAAATTTCTGCGTGCGCAGGACGCTTCGCCCATTCGGAGTCGGACCCGCGGCGTAATCGTTGAGCTTCGCCTTAAATGCAAGCGGCCGCCCTGCCTCGCTTGTCAAACGCTTGCGCGTCGCATCAGGCACTTGTCTCACAGGTTGCTGCATGCGTCCAACGCGCGCGCGCCTGCGTATGTCTGCGCGCTTCTTGCGGGTGGGCGAACTCGAGGGGGCGGGAATCGACTGGGAGCGGGATCCTGGTTTCCCTGAGCCACCGTCAATGCACTTCGCCCTGCGCCTCAAGAGATTTACTAAGAGCGCGGCCCAGAAAAGAAAGATAACAAAAAAAAGGAGAGAAAAAAAAATGAGAGAACAACAACAAACAAAAAAAAACAAAAAACAAAAAAAGTTGCGCTGTCGCACTGCACTCTATGCTGGAATTGCATGCGCCTCGGCAACAATGCGCACCGCCTCGGCCAGCGGAGAAGATTCGCTTCCCCATCGCTGCAGACCACGGGGTACAAGCTCGACACTGGGCGCTGCGTCCTGGGCGGCGTGCCCCTGTCCAGGATGCGTCGCGATGCGCCCAGACTGCGCCGCGCGCAATGGGCCCCTTAGCACGTGCTAGATTGGGGTCCACAGAGAACACTGCGATGTTCTGGGCCCACGCGCCAAAACCAGACGACAAATCCAACATCCACGGATCACGCGTGAAATTTCGCGGCTTGGCACCGCGCGCGCACGGTCGCCACTTTGCGCGTTTGCGAGCAGCCGCGCATAATGCAGCGCTCGACGCAGCGCGCAGCGATGTGAGACCAGGAGGACGATGCGTTTCCTACAGGGACGCCAATGAAAGGGACTGCTGAGACCGCGGCGTTGCATCTCATACTGACTTTCGGAGAGTTGCGAGTGACAGCGTTCATGCGGCACCCCGTGAGTGAAGCCGAGCAGAGTGAGAAATCGGCATCCGCCGGTCTCAAAAGTTCCTTTCCCTGGGGTCCCTGTTGGAACCACGCGAGAAGGCGCGCTAGCATCGGACTGCGGCAATGGAGGAAACCAACCCTGGAACATACGCGCGCATCGCCCTCGCCCTCGCCCTTGCGCACCGTGGCGCGGCGCACCGTGGCGCAGCGAGGCCTTGTCAGCGCTGGGATGCGGTTGGTTGGAACCGTTTTTTCCTGATCGGCTGCAGCCCCCCTCCCCCTGCCCGCCCTCCCCATGCCAGGGACGTTTCGCGCTGCCGGCGCCGTCGCCATTGCCCACCTGGACGTTATTGCAACTACCTGCTGTGGGTGCTCCTGCTGACACCCTTGCGCTTCTGCTTCAACTTCCATTTGAACTGATGATGCTGCAGCCGACGCGGCTGCAACTGCAGCTGCAGCTGCGCCAACTGCGGTCGCTCATGCAGCGCACTGGCTGAGCGTTGTGCTCGCGCAGGTGAAGACGCATCTCGCGGCGGCCGGGTAACGACCGCAGGGCTCGCCGTCGCCGACTATATGTCGCCCCCGAAGTCATCCGAGGCACAGGACGGCATCGCTGCGACGAAGGCAACGAACACGGGGCCCCTCGAAGCCATCGCGCAGGTCTGCAACGAAGTATGACCAGTGACGTTCATCGTCGGCGCAGGCGCCACTACCTTCGCGCGCGGCGCTGCCTGCGCGGCCACGGCGGCGGCCGCCGGCGCGGCGGCATCGTCGCCAGAGGCCGTCACGATCATGGCCGAGGACCTCGTCTTTGAGGAGCACTGCGGCCCGTTGCGCGCAACCAGGAACGCTGGAAGTGCCAGCTGGAAGCGCTGACAGCCGCGCGAGCGCGCGAGGTCGACGGCGACCGCGGCGAC
>CAUYUJ010001517.1:70992-100328 GCA_963575745.1 Prorocentrum cordatum | reverse complement strand
GGCAAGAAGCCGCCCGCGACGCCCCGTGGCCAGAGGCCCAGGCTGGCGCGGCCGGGGCAGGCGGGCGACGGACGCCACGGCCCCCGTGCTCTCGGGCGCCGAGCGCCGCGCCCTGCCTCCGCACACTCCGAGGCCACGTCCTCGGCACCGTCGGGCGCCAGCGCCAGGGGAAGGAAGGATGGCACATCAGCATCAAAGCTCGGAGGTCCGCGCGGCTTTCTCGTAGCGGCGCTGGACCCCCCTCCCTGGCGCGTGGAGCGCGCCAGGGGCGGCGCCGGAGGCGCCGCCAGGGGGTCCAGCGCGAATCCGAGAAATCCGCGCGGACCTCCAAGTTGTTATGTTTTATGTCATTGTTCGTTCCCCTAAGCACCGGCCTCTCGGGCAGCATGCCCAGCTCCGAGTCCCCGCCTGTCGGGGATCCACTACAGTCAACCCGCATGGTTAGGATGGGCAACTTCCCCACGGCTACGCTTGCGTCCTTGCCCCTTCGGTCTATCCTTGGCCACATTCGTCTGCCGCGCCTCGCTCGAGAAGCTTCGACATGAAGGTCCAAGACCCTTACATCCTTGTCGCGCATCCTTATGATACGAGCCGACTGCAACCCGGGTCGATCCAAACCAGGGCCAGCCAGGCTTTGCAAGACCAGTGCACCCATGGCTCTCGGGCGGTTGGTAATTAACGGGGGGTGGCCCAACTGGGGGGTGAAGCAGAGGCCCTGAATGGGCCCTTCAGGGCCCCATCTGGGCACCAACTGGCTCCAAAAGGGGCCGGCCCTTTCCTTCACCCCCCAGCTGGACCACCCCCCGGTGGCAACCCGCCCGAAGCTCTGCAGGATCCTGCAGGGTCCTGCGCTCTGGCTGACCCCCGTCTGCTTCGACCCCCCGTGTCCTCCGGGGGCGCGCAAACATGGGCCAGCGATCCATGGATCGGGCGCGCAGGCCGCCAAATCCGTGGATCGGGGGCGGTGCCCTCCCCAAAGTGCGGCCCGCGCCGCCTGTAGCTCCGCGGCGGCAGGAGTCCGCGATTCGCCGTGGGAGGAGGAGGAGGAGGAGGAGGAGGAGGAGGAGGAGGACGAGGAGGAGGAGGAAGGAAAAGGGTGAAAGGAGGAGGAAGAGGATTAGGAGGGAGGAGGAGGAGGAGGAGGAGTCCGCGACATCCCCCGTGGGCGCGGGCCCCGTCGCCGATCCGCGCCCCCCTTGAGCCCATGCCTGCCATCGCCTGCCTCTCGGGGCCCCGCTGCCCTGCCGCCGGCGCCCCGCCCCGCGCCGCCTCCGCGCGGCAGGGGCGGGCCCCGCCCCGCCGCCGAGGGGCGCCGAGCGCCGCCCCCCGCCGCGGCGCCCTCGCCGCGCCCGCCGCTTTCGTGGCCCTCCTACTATCTCTCATCGAAGGCCCCCTCCTCCTCCCTCCTCCTCATCCCTTCCTCCTCCTCTCCCTCCTCCTCCTCCTCCTCCTGGGGGAAGAGCGAGGAGGTCTCCGCGTCCCGCCGCCTGGGAGCCCCACGTCCTGGTGCCCCAGCGGGCGGCGGGTGTGGACGTGTCTCGGCCCCCGAGGGCCCCGGGTGTGCCCATGTCCACCGCCTGCCGAGGCGCCAAAAACTGACGACCCTCCCCCGATGCATGGATTTGGCGCGCGGTCGCCAGATCCACGGATCGGGGGAGGTGCCCTCCCCAAAGTGCCGCCGGTGGCGCCTCGCTCGGCGGCGGAGATCCGCGATTTCTGCTGGAAACAGGACCTGTCGCTGATCCACGCCACCTTGATCCATATTTGCGACCGCCTCAGAGAAGGGGCGGCCCTTCTCAGAAGGCCGGAGGGCTTCTGAGAAGCCCCGCGGCCGTCGGAGAAGGCCTTCTCCTTCCGACTTCCCCCCTCGCTCGTCGCCGAACGTTGGACCGTGACCTGTCTGGGCTTGTCCTGCAGCACCAGAACGGGCAGGGGCAGGAATGGGCACGCTGACGAGCGGCAGATGCTGCCCCAGATCGACAGCGCCGACTGCTGGGCAGGCGACCTCGTGTCCACAGACGACAGCGTCCGCGGCGACGCCCACAGCGAGGCCGGTCCTGAATGGACAGCGGCGACGCGCCCAGGGGGAAGGCTTAGGTTGGGCATGTCCCCCTACAGGAGGATTTTGGACGAAACAGAAAAAATAGTCAAAACAGATTCAATCATATTCAAAATTAGTCGAAAAGTCGTCCCCCTACTATTTTTGGCCTATTTCGAAGATTCCTCCTGTAGAGGGACAGGCCCGACGTAAGGGAAAGGCAGGTGGGGCGGGCCTTTTCGGCAGGCTCAGAAGGCTTCTGGCCTTCCGAGAAGCTTGCCGAGCCTTCCCCGAAGCCAACCAGGGCTTCTCGAATAAAAGAAAAGAACACAGAAGCATTAACTTTTGGGGCTCCGCGCGGGTTTCTTGGATTCGCGCAGGACCCCCCTCCCTGGCGCGCGGAGCGCGCCAGGGGCGGCGCCGGAGGCGCCGCAGGGGGGCCGAGGCAGGGATCCAAGAGATCCGCGCGGAGGGCCCAAATTTCTATGTCTGTGTGGTCACTGGGCTCTTTTTTGACTACCCGACTTCACCCCAGCCCTCCAGCCCCCGCCCCTCCCCCAAAAAACTATCATTCGCCAAAGGTCTGAGGCGAGGGGGGTCGACAAGGCGGGGCCTGGCTGAAGGCGAGGGGGACATCGACCTGGAATCGCCGATGGATCGGCGCCAGGCTGATCAGCGATGACTGGGCGATTGGGGGTGGATGCTTCCCCCACTCGGGGACGTCCAAGGAGGGGAGCGTCCAAGAGGGGGGTGCTCAAGCACGTGCGCGGGCGAGAGAGGACAAGGAGCCGTGTTGAAAGAAGGAAAGGGGCCATGGAATCAGGGGAGGTGTCATAGCCCCTGCCATGACATCCCAGCCCCCCTTGCAACCACCTCCCGGACGCCCCCGACCCCCTGAGACATCCCCTCTTGACGCTCCTTCTGACTCCCCCCCCTCCTCCTCCTCCTCCTCCTCCTCCTCCTCCTCCTCCTCCTCCTCCTCCTCCTCCTCCTCCTGCTCCTGCTCCTGCTCATCCTCCCCCTCCTCCTCCTCCTCCTCCTCCTCCTCCTCCTCCTCCTCTGGGCCATATCGCTCCTCGTCTTCCTCCTCCTCATCCTCCTCCTCCTCCTCTCCTCCATCCTCATCATCATCATCATCAGCATCAGCATCATCATATCATCATCATCATCATCATATCATCTCATCATCATCATCATCATCATCATCATCATCATCATCTTCATCATCATCATCATCATCATCACCATCATCATCATCATCATCATCATCATCATCATCAGCCTCGTCCCCCGTTCTTTTTCCTTATGGATATCTCCTCCCTGTCGCACCCCGAGGCCAAGTGTTAGGGCGTGCCGGGCGCTTCGCCCAAGACTTCCTCACCATGTATGACCCTGAAGCTTAAAAATTGGCAACAGCTTCACAGATGGAGGGCTGGTGGTTTTCAAAATGTGGCTCTCGCCTTAACGCGGCGCACATTCGTTTTAAACATGTGCAAGAGTTTTACGGATTGAAGGCGGGTAGTTTTCAAACTGTGGCTCTCGCCTTAGCGCGGCGACCACTCTATGTTGTAAAAAGTTGCAAGGACTTAACGGATTAAGGGCGGGTGGTGTTCAAAATGTGGCTCTCGCCTTAGCGCGGCGAGCATTCGCTTCACTAATATGTACGACTTTCACGGATTGAGGGCGGGTGGTTTTCAAACAGTGGAAACTTTGGTTCTCGCCTTAGCTCGGAGCACATTCGTCTTAAACATGTGCAAGAGCTGCACGGATTGAGGGTGGGTCGTTTTCAAAATGTGGCTCCCGCCTGAGCGCGGCGCACACTCGTTTTAAAGTTTGCAAGAGTTTCGCGGATTGAGGGCGGCTCCTTTCTAAAAATGTGGCTCTCACCTTAGCGCCGCGCACATTCCCTCAAACAAATTATCGGAGGTGAGGGGGTGAGATCGAAGTGGAACGGAGAGCCCCCCTACCGGGAAATCGATTTCGGTTTCGTGTTCGTGCGTGCCGTGCGTGCGGGCGAGGCGAAGCTGCGTGGGCGGGCGAGAGGAAAGTCTCCTGTGGCTGAGGCGCGGCCGGACCAAATGATTCTCCACCGGGCGGCCGGTGGCGCGCGGTGTCCCGCCGGTGTCCCGGTGGTGTCCTCTGTGGCTGAGGCGCGGCCGGACCAACTGATTCTCCACCGGGCGGCCGGTGGCGCGCGGTGTCCCGCCGGTGTCCCGCCGGTGTCCCGCCGGTGTCCCGATGATGATGATGTTGATGATGATGATGATGATGATGATGATGATGGTGCTGATGATGATGATGGAGATGATCATATCGATAGAGAGACCGAATGTGATATCGATAGTGTGACCGAATGTGAGATCGATTGTGAGATCGATTGTGATAAAGATAGTGAAATCGATAGTGAGACCGAAAGTGAGATTGATTGTGAGATCGATTGTGAGATCGATAGTGAGATCGATTGTGAGATCGATTGTGATATCGATAATGAGATCGATAGTGAGACCGAATGTGAGATCGATAGTGAGATCGATAGTGAGATCGATAGTGAGATCGATAGTGAGACCGAATGTGAGATCGATGGTGAGATCGATAGTGATATCGATAGCGAGATCGATAGTGAGACCGAATGTGAGATCGATAGTGAAATCGATAGTGAGACCGATTGTGAGATCGATTGTGAGATCGATTGTGATATCGATAATGAGATCGATAGTGAGACCGAATGTGAGATCGATTGTGAGATCGATAGTGATATCGATAGTGAGATCGATAGTGAGACCGAATGTGAGATCGATAGGGAAATCGATAGTGAGACCGAATGGGAGATCGATAGTGAGATCGATAGTGAGACCGAATGTGAGATCGATAGTGACATCGATAGTGATATCGAGAGTGATATCGATCGAGTGCGACGTTGGTCCCTCCCCCCCCTGACCTCCTTATCACCCGAAGGGTGGTCGTATAGGTAAGAGTTTCACGGGCTCCCATCATCAACGTACTAGAAATGGTGTTCCGAAGAGATTCAGGATTGCACGGGCTCAACAGTTCAGTTGATTCGCTGCGTCGATCGTCAGCACGCAACAGTCAGGTTGATCCGTGGCGTTGGAATCCCGAGAGCAATGTTTTGGCATGCTTCAGGGTCTTCAAACGGTTGTCTTCCGACGAGGCTGTTGCCCCAATGGAAGTGCACCGTTGCAGGTGCCTGTGAAAAGGGAGCTTGGAAGGGGGGGTTATTCCAACATCGTTGATGAATCGTGGGTTTGCACTGGTCCTCCTCCTCCTCCTCCTCCTCCTCCCCATCCTCCTCCCCCTGAGCCATCTTCTCCCGACGCAGCCTCTGACTCTCGAAGTTCTGGGGCAGGGAGGCCCGAGGGGCACAACGTCAGATGGGGACCAGCTCCGCGGGGGGACGCCCCGAGCTGGCATCGGCCGTCGCTCGCCGACAGATCGGCGACAGGCCCCTGGGCAGCGAAGTGGCACGGCCCTGGGCGAGGTAGGCCATCGGCCCCCGCTCGGCGACAAATGGGCAATCGGGAGTCGATGCCTCCACCCTATACCTGTCGCCCCCTCCCCGACGCTGCCTGTGCATCTCGAAGTCTGGGGCGACTCGCGCGTCTCGCCGACCAGGCTGGAGTCCTGAGCCTGGTTGCAACTCGAACCGCCCTGCGCGTAGCGCCAGCTCTGGTCCCAATCGGCCGTGGCGCTGCAACCCTCGTAGGACTCCATGACGCCGTCGGCATCGCCATCGTAGTTCCACTCCATCATGCAGCTGCAGGAACCGAACTCGCGCCACTTGCGCGTCTCGCCGTCCATTGCAGATGGAACCGCCCTGCACGTAGCACCAGCTCTGGTCCCAATTGGCCGTCGCGCTGCAACCTTCGCACAACTCCATGGCGCCATCGGCGTCGCCATCCTGGGTCCACGACGCAGGCGGCGACGGCGCGTTCCGCTGGCGGACCGCTACGGGGCGCGGCGCGGCCGCTCGCGGCCGGCCTCCGCGGGGACCTGCCGCCCAAAATCCGGCGTCTGCGGCGCGCGTTCCGCGGGGCAGCCTGCGGCGGAGCCCGCGATGACGACGAACAGCGATGGACGACGACGGCGACACCAGCGACGACGACACCGGCGGCGGCGGCGACAAACAGCGACGGCGACAAACGACGGCGACGACGACGACGGCGGAGACGTTGACGACAACGACGACGGCGACCACGGCCACCGCGATGGCGGCGCTGGCGGCGACTGCGAGGGTCGCGGCGCAGGCGACGACGGCGGCGGAAGAAACGGTAACGGCGGAGGCGACGGCGACGACCGCGGCGACGGCCACCGCCGCAGCGTGCGCAGGCATAGCAACATATGCGTGCACGCATGTTTGCGTGGCGCCGCGGCCACGCGCGCAGCGGCGCGGTGTAGGTTTAGTCAGGCGGCAGCACGCGGGCCAGCCCAGCTCACACAGCGTGGGATGCTCCGGTGTGCGCACACACATGCACACGCACGACGCACACGATCACTCTTTGATGAATGTTGGCCAACATGAACCCAAAACCAAAATATTTCTAACAACAGAACGTGCGCAATCGAATTATGCTAACGGAGTTCCCCACATAAAAAGATTAACGGTTCGTGGGACCCATTTTCTTGATGCCCTCCTCGCTTTGGCGGGGCCCCGCTGGAAGGGGGGAGGGCTACGAAACCTGGCGAAGAGTAGTGCTTTCCGCGACCCTCCTCGTTCAAGCGCGGCCTCTCTGGAGGAGTGGAGGGGGGACACGAAGCCGTGTAAACAGCATGTTTTCCGATACCCTCCAGGAAGAGGAGGAGGAGGAGGAGGAGGAGGAGGAGGAGGAGGAGGAGGAAGAGGATAAGATGGATGATGGCGAAGAGCAGCAGCAGGAACCGCAGCAGGAGCAGCAGCGGGAGGTTGGTTTGAGTGGTCTCATTTTCCTCGTGAGGTCCGATTCGTGAGGTTGGTCTGAGTGGTCTCATTTCCCTCGTCCAGTCGAGGTTATACAAGAGGGTGGGCGACACGAGTTCGCTAGACGAAAGCACTTGCCGAGGTGTCTGGTAACTACAATTCGAACGCAGACACTGATCGGCCAAGAGCGGTTTAAAAGACTGCCAATAATCTCCCAAACAATGTATCGCTGATGCATCATGGGTTCTATCTGGTCCCAATCCTCCCTTCTCCTCCTCCTCCTCCTCCTCCTCCTCCTCCTCCTCCTCCTCCTCCTCCTCCTCCTCCTCCTCCTCCTCTTCCCCCTCCTCTTCCTCCTCCCCCTCCTCCTCCTCCTCATCATCCTGTCCGCTCATGTTGAAAGGGTTTGCCGAGGCCCTGGAGGACCCCTTGGTGTGCACTAGGCTCAGCGACCTTGCAGACATGTAAGGAGCTCCGGCACACAGACTCTCAATCCCACCAGCCCTCTGGGCGTTGGTGGTTTCCTCGCTCAGGCGGGGCCTCCCTGAAGGGGTGGGAGGGGCACGAAACCTTGTAAAGAGTATGGTTTTCCGATACCCTCCTCGCTCAGGCGGGGCCTCACTGGAGGGGTGGGAGGGGCACGAAACCATTTGTAAATAGTATGGTTCGATACCCTTCCCGCTCAGGCTGGGCCATTGCCTGATACTCTCCTCGCCGGGGCCTCCATGGAGGTGTGGGAGGGCACGAAACCATGTAAAAAGTTATGTTTTACGATTACCCTCCTCGCTCAAGGCGGGGCCGGGGGCATCCTGCAGGGTGGGGTGGGAGGGGCACGAAACCATGTAAATAGAATGGTTTTCCGATACCCTCCTCGCTCAGGCGGGGCCTCCCTGCAGGGGTGGGAGGGGCACGAAACCATGTAAACAGTATGGTTTTCGGATACCCTCCTCGCTCAGGCGGGGCCTCCCTGGAGGTGTGGGAGGGGCACGAAACCATGTAAATAGTATGGTATTCCGATACCCTCCTCGCTCAGGCAGGGCCTCCCTGGAGGGGTGGGAGGGGCACGAAACCATGTAAATAGTATGGTATTCCGATACCCTCCTCGCTCAGGCGGGGCCTCCCTGGAGGGGTGGGAGGGGCACGAAACCATGTAAATAGTATGGTATTCCGATACCCTGCTCGCTCAGGCGGGGCCTCCCTGGAGGGGTGGGAGGGGCACGAAAACATGTAAATAGTATGGTATTCCGATACCCTCCTCGCTCAGGCGGGGCCTCCCTGGAGGGGTGGGAGGGGCACGAAACCATGTAAATAGTATGGTATTCCGATACCCTCCTCGCTCAGGCGGGGCCTCCCTGGAGGTGTGGGAGGGGCACGGAACCATGTAAATAGTATGGTTTTCCGATACCCTCCTCGCTCAGGCGGGGCCTCCCTGGAGGGGTGGGAGGGGCACGAAACCATGTAAATAGTATGGTTTTCGGATACCCTCCTCGCTCAGGCGGGGCCTCCCTGGAGGTGCGGGAGGGGCACGAAACCATGTAAATAGTGTGGTTTTCGGATACCCTCATCGCTCAGGCGGGGCCTCCCTGGAAGGGTGGGAGGGGCACGAAACCATGTACATTAGGTAATGAGATTTTCCCGATACCCTCCTCGCTCAGGCGGGGGCTTCCTGGAGGGGGTGGGAGGGGCTACCGAAACCATTAAATAGTATGGTGTTCGGACACCCTCCTCCGCTCCGGCGGGGCCTACCCTCGGCGGGTAGGAGGGGCACGAAACCATGTAAAATAGTATGGTTGTCCGATGACCTCCTCGCTCAGCGCGGCCTCTCTGGAGGAGTGGAGGGGGGACACGAAAACCATGTAAATAGTATGGTTTTCGGATACCCTCCTCGCTCAGGCGGGGCCTCCCTGGAGGGGTGGGAGGGGCACGAAACCATGTAAATAGTATGGTTTTCCGATACCCTCCTCGCTCAGGCGGGGCCTCCCTGGAGTGTTGGGAGGGGCACGAAACCATGTAAATAGTATGGTTTTCGGATACCCTCCTCGCTCAGGCGGGGCCTCCCTGGAGGTGTGGGAGGGGCACGAAACCATGTAAATAGTATGGTTTTCCGATACCCTCTTCGCTCAGGCGGGGCCTCCCTGGAGGGGTGGGAGGGGCACGAAACCAAGTAAATAGTATGGTTTTCCGATACCCTCCTCGCTGGGTGGGAGGGGCACGAAACCATTTAAATAGTATGGTATTCGAACCCTCCTCGCTCAGGCGGGGCCTCCCTGGAGGGGTGGGAGGGGCACGAAACCATGTAAATAGTATGGTTTCCATACCCTCCTCGCTCAGGCGGGGCCTCCCTGGAGGGGTGGGAGGGGCACGAAACCATGTAAATAGTATGGTTTCCGATACCCTCCTCGCTCAGGCGGGGCCTCCCTGAGGGGTGGGAGGGGCACGAAACCATGTAAATAGTATGGTTTGCGGATCGCTCAGTCCCTGGAGGGGTGGAGGGCCGTTAATAGTATGGTTGCGGTATGAGTTAAGGTATGGTATGGTATGGTACGGTATTGTATGATATGGTATGTAGGTATGGTACTGGAGGTATGGTATGGTATGGTACGGTGTGGCATTGGTGTGATATGGTATGGTATGCTATGGTACGCCATGGTATGGTATGGTACGGTATGGTACGTATGGTGTGGTATGGTATGGTATGGTATGTATGGTATGGTATGTGTGGTAGGAACTATGGTATGGTATGGTGTGTGTGGTAGGAATAATATTGTGCTGTATGGAAGATGGAGCGGGAGGTGGGTGGGAAGGAGAGGGTGTTCTGGGAAAACAAGAACCCCACTCAGGATGTGGGGAAAAAGACCTATGTATGTTGCGCAATATAAATATACGCGGAGCAACGCATGGTGTGCAATATACATTGGTCGAGCTGTGTTGTTCAATGTGTGTGATGCGATGTACGTGGTGCAATATACGTGGTGCTATCTACGCGGTGCAGTCTATGTGGTGCGCAATGCATGCTGTGCAATATACGCGGGACAACACATGTTATGCAACATGCATTGCGCGACAAATGTTGTTCAATGTATGTGGTGCGATGTACGTGGTGCAATATATTTGGTGCAATCTACGCGGTGCAATTAATCTTGACCGTCTTGAAGCTGTCCTCTCCACTGCTCGTGCAAACATCCCACCCTCCCACCCGCAACTTGGTCGCAAGACCTCTTCAGACAAGACCGTGACGGTAGGTACCACATGGCACTTGGCCACGACACCGATGCCGGCGACTGCGACGACACCGACGACGTCTCCAATGTTTTCGACGGCGACAACGACGACGACGACACCGACGACGACGACAACGACGCCGACGACGACGACGAAGACGACGACGACGTCGCCAACGGAGACGACGACGAGGGAGGAGAAAAAACGACGACGGCGACAACGACGACAACGACGATGGAGGAGGGAAGACGGCGACGACGCCAACGACGAAGAAGGAGGAAGGACGGCGACGCCGACGACGACAACGACGAGGGAGGAGGGAAGACGACGACGATGACAACGACGACGAAGACGACGACGACGGCGACGAAATGAAAGGACGACGACGAGACGCCGACGACGGACGACGACGACGAGGGAGGAGGATAACGACGAGGGAGGAGTGAAGACCACGACGACGACGACGACGACGACGACGACGACGGCGACGAAATAGGAGGGACAACGACGAGACGCCGACGAAGACAACGAGGAAGGACGACCACGGCGACAACGACGACGGAAACGACGACGACGCCAAGACGACGACAACGACGACGAGGAAAGACAGAAGACGACGACGGCGACGACGACGACGACGACGACGAAGGAGGAGGGAGGACGACGACGACGACGACGACGCAAGAGCGCGCGCGCACGCTTTTGTTGAAAATCCGTGTTGCGAAACCTTGAGTTCTTGTAGGTTTTTTGGACGCACGATTTTGAAATCCTTCTGAAACCGATGGTTTTTGAAGGATTTCGGCATACGCCCGCGACGACGCGCGCGTCTGCACTTCGTCCTATTTTTTGCAGAGGATTCTCGCGACGGCACACGCGCAAGGGCGTTCGACAGATTTCGACATGCGCGCGCGCGAAGCCCGTTTGGTAGCATTTTGTGAAAATCTTGGAAAACCTATGGTTTTCTTAAGATTTCGCAAGACCTCACGCGGAAGGTTTTTGAGCAAATCAGTGTTGCGAAACCATATGTTTTTGTATGTTTTTCGGAAACTCGATTGCGAAATCCCTCCGGCACCGAAGGTTTTTGAAGGATTTCGGCATGCGCGCGCGACGACGCGCGCGTGTGCACTTCGTCTCATTTTTTGCAAGGGATTCGTGAAAAAGTGTTCTGTTAGAACAAAAAATGTCACCGCATAGTGTTGTTTACAAGAGAACCGCAGGGGGGGGGATACCGGCTTGGCTGGGATAGTATGAATTCATACTTAGGATGGACATGTGGTCAGAATCATATGTAATTTACAGCACGCGCGGGGGGGCCGATAAGTCCGGGGGGGGGGGTAGAATCTATTAGTCTTTCAGAAAGGAAAATCTATGTGGTGCGCAATGTATGCAGTGCAATCGAAATAATAAACCTGAGTGGTCCATTTGATTTTGAACCATTCGGAGTTGTCAACTCCATTGCCCGCGCAATCCTCCAACCCATCCACCCGCAACTGGGCTTGCAAAACCCATACGGCGGCGCTTGCAATGAGTGCTTGTTTACGGCTGCTGCATGTCTGCGGCCGCGCTAGCCCATGCATGCTCGCGCGCAAAGCGGCAAGCTAGTTTGGCGCGACCAGTGCAACCGCGGTGGCGTTGACCACTGTGTACTTCCCAACGCGTCACGCAGGCCACACTGACCTGTGGGCACTTCAGTGCGAGTCGGTGAATTGGGCGGGCACGGTATCATGGCGACGCTGGCAACGGTAGACACCATGATCAAAGTAGTGCTGACGGTGACGATGATGACGACGACGACGGCAAGGCCAATGACGGCGCCGATGCTGATAACGCCGATGACGATGATGGCGCCTTCGCGTCGGTGAAGGAAGTTTTGATAGGATTTCGACATGCGCGCGCGGCAGACGCGCGCGAGCGGCCCGCATGATATTATTCCAGAAGGATCGTGCCCCCCCCCCCTCGAAACTCGCGCAAGGGAGTCCGAATGATTTCCACATGCGCGCGCGAGAGGCCCTTGTGGTCTAAGTTGATGGCGTCTCTCAAGAATTCACAAGACAGCGAGAGCAGACCTTTTTTCAAAAACGATTGTTGCAAAACCGTATGCCCTAATACGCTGTCGGGACACTCGATTTGGAATTCCTCAAGACACCTAAGATTTGTGGTGGATTTCGGGATGCGCGCGCGCACTTCGTCCCATTGATTGCAAGGAATGTATGATAAACGAGTGCGCTCAAATAACTTGGTTTGCCAAGGATGCCGGTGGGGGGTCGATACCGGCCTGGCTGAGATGGTATGAATTCACATGTTGGATGGACAATGGGGCAGAATGATAAGTACAATGCAATACACTTGCGTGCGTCCGAAAGCCCCAAGACAGCCGAAGATGCCCCCACCCACGATCGCACCAAGATAACCCGAGAGATTCCAATGAGGGCCCCAAGACGGCCCAGCACGGCCCCGGGATGAACCCGACACATCCCCAAGACAGCCCAGAACAGCCCAAATGTGGCCAAAGAGAGCCCCGAGACAACCCGCAAGAGTCGCAATACGGCCCCTGGACGAACCAGATCTCTGAAGGAGCCAGACGGCCCGAAAGCATCCTGAAACGGCCCAAGAGAGCCCTAAGGTGGCCAAAGAGGGTTCCGAGAGGCCCACACACGGCCCAGATGACCCGAACATCACCTCAAGAGAACAAAAAGATGACTGCAGATGGCCCCTTTCGAGTGTTCCCCCAGTGGGGCCCCCAAGCGCTGGGAGAACATCCAAACCTCTAGCATGACCGCACCCTTGCTCTACATTCTACCACACTGGCGATTCCAGGAGGGCAGGGGACGGCTGTGATTCGCCTGAGGCGTTTTCGAAAATGCACCAGACAGATTGCACCAAGCAAGATGCAGAAGCTCACCTTTGGGGGGTCCCTCTGGAAACAATGCACACACGCGTACAAATGCATGCAACCCGAAATTCGAAGCGAACAGCGCCGGCACGGATGCGGGCAGCGACGCTGCGGATGCCCCGTCAACAGAGGAAGGACAGGAAGCAGATGATGAGGAAACGGAGGAAGGGGGCAGATGAGCCGACCCTGGAAGCTATGAGGGCGGACGAGTCACCAACTGAGCGGCACAGACTTCAGAACAAAATCGACTTTGAATGAGAGACCTGTGGATCCTGACGACACCGCGATGTACGGCAACTTCCTACGGCGTTGGCATGCGAATAGGTTTTTGACGCCGCGTCGATCGGTCAACCTTGAATCGATCGGGGCCCTGATCGGTCAAGATTGAATCCCGTCGGACCCGCAGTGGCGCCACCGCGTCCCCCGGCACTGCCGCGTCACAGAACTCAGCCTTGGACGCCTCTGCCTGCGCCGATGGCGCGCCCATGCCGCATGAACCTGTCGCAAGGACTAGAAAAGGCGGAGGAGGGGGGAGAATTATAGCTACGATTTGTTCCCATGAGCGTCGTCTTGGCAGTAGATATTTGTGTGTAAGCATGTGTTGTGCTCTTTTTAAAATATATATTCTAAACTTTTAAACAAAAACAAAAAAAAAAAAAAAAAAAAAAAACGTTCTAAATCAAAAAATGCCGAGGGCCGCGGGGACATCCATGGCGCGGGCGCCAGGGGCGCGCCATGGGGCGGGTTTGTGTCTTGTCTCCAGGTGCCTGCGCTCGTCCTTTTCTGCGTGTCGTCGGGCCGTGTACTCCAGCCAGCCAGGCGACCAAACTAGGAGTGCACAACATCTAAATACGTCTGGCATGCTGGACCTCTGGCGTTGAAGGGTTATACATGCCATATGCGGGAAACTCATCTTGCGCATGCTACGCTGTACCACACGCCTAACGCGGTACTACCTGCTATGGTAATGGTACAAGAAACATAGTCACGCGGCAATCACACCCTACGGAGAGCCACTGTACACGTTGAGGCTAGGTAACAAGTGTGTTACTACATGCCCAGCAGGTGGTGGGGGTACAGGACGAGAGGAGGAAGCGGAGCGCCAGCTGAGGAAGGCTGTAGTTGGATGTGTACAGAAGCCTGCACAATAACAAACCAAACACTAGCACACCCGCCTGAACAATACAATTGCTCACTAACTAATCATCCCCACGGCTTGGATCCTCACAGGTCCGCAAGACCTTGGCCCTGATCATCTGGGGGCTGTGGCCGCGTCTGGGAGGGGGCGTCGCCCAGCAAGCTCCGGATGTGTCCATCCAAGATTCCGTGGAGGACGTCCTGGCGCGAGCCAACAATCTTTTGGCCACGCATGCTATCTAAGCAGTACCTCCAGATGGTGTGCGCCTCTGAGATGACAGCTGCGAAGACTGAAATATTGTACTCCTTCTCGGCAGCATCCGTGCACTGGCGCCTGCAAAGGTGATCTTCAGGACCTTTTGCTTTGAAGCCTCGTCGGTGTAGAAGAACTCAGTGCAAGCGTAACGATGTTTAGTCCTTGCCAGCATACGCAGGCTTTTTCCAGGTAGCAATACTCAATACTTGAAGAATGGAAGTAGCTATCTCCACGCGTGACACAGGCTTTGTAAGCCATCTTATCGAGGATAAGCCTGATGCCTTCGTCGTCTAGGTTGAACTGTTCGACCTGCTCTTTGAAGACGCGAATCTTGCCAGTGTGCACTCCAGCACCACCAATCACGGGATTTCTACTGAAGGCTGAGCGAAGGTGCCTGGGCGATCCACCATAGACTTGGTCTCTTGCTTCAAAGCCGTAATAGAGGTCTCAGGTGCATTATACAAATTTTCTGGTTCGTTATTCTTCTTCGCCGTCATGTGTATTGCTAAGCTGCTCACCGCTACAACGAGGCTGATGACAGCAATCGAACACATCGACTTCGAAGACACCGACTCACATGGTTGGAAGTATACATAGCCCACACTGAGATACAAAGAGAATGCATACACCAACACTGCTGGTGCCACTGCAACAAATGACCCCGGGATCCATTGTAGATCGGTGCCTCAGCGGTCGCAACCGTACCAGACGAGCGACAGGACTTGCGCCAGCCAAAGTTCGCTGAGCCAGTGGCTACGGAGCTACCCGCGCCCGCGGACGCTGCGGCGCGGGGACGGCCCGTCGCCTCGCACTCCGCCCACCTTAAAACGACGCGAAGATCGGGACAAAATCGGATCGGGATAACTCGAAATCTCTGAGAATCGGCGGGTTTGGAGGATGTACTGGGCGCCGCGGCCGCTCTCAGAGCGTTCCGGAACGCTCTGAGAGCGCTCCGGAACGCTCTGGAGCGATTTACCCCGATCCTAGCACTGTTTTACACCTCCGCCCCCAGCGGCGGCCGGCCCGGGCGGCGACGACGACGACGGCGCCGCCGACCGCGACGGCGCCGACCCCGAGGACGACGACGAGGACGCCCTGCCGCGGCCGCCGCCGACGGCCGCCGCCGAGGTCCACCGCCGCCGAGGGGGCCGCCGCGGCGGGCCCGCCTGCGCGCGGCGAGCGCGGCGGCGCGCCGCGCTCGGGCCGCGGGGCGCTGGGCGCCCGGGCGCCGCCCTGGGCGGCGCGCAGCGCCTCGCGCTCCTGGCGGGGGCCGCCGCCGCCGCGCGTCGTCGGCGCGGTCCAGCCGTGGCGGTCGCCGGCGCCGGTCGTCGCCTCCGTCGACGTCGCCGTCGCCGGAGTTGTCGCTCCTCCTCCTCCTCCTCCTCCTGCTCCTCCTCCTCCTCCTCCTCCTCCTCCTCCTCCTCCTCCTCCTCCTCCTCCGCCTCCGCCTCCGCCTCCCCCTCCTCCGCCTCCGCCTCCGCCTCCCACCTCTTCGTCCTTCTCGAGCGTACCCCAAGAGCCCATGGCGTAAACGTTCCACCTGCTCATGCTGAATCGGACGGTGGGAAGCAGGGCGCGGGCGTGGGCTTCCGCGAGAGCTGCGCCGCGCCGCTGTCGGGAGGCTGCCTTCGCCTCCGCGTAGAGGAAGCAGGCGGCCACGGGGGGGGAAAGCTGAGACGGCACGGAGAGCGAAGGCCAAGGAGGGAGAGGGGGCAGGCAGGGGGCTAGAAGCCGACGAGGGAGCGAATGAGGGGGGACAAACGAGGGCATCGGATGTAGTGCTTGGGACCATCTGCTGCGTCAGGACACCCAAAGACGCACATCGACTCAGCCGCGTTTGCTGGAATATACTGCCGGTGCACCAGTTGTTACTCTGAGTTCTGCGGACAGAGAAACAGGGTTTCAAACGTTTCATTGCAGCCTTGATCTCAGGCCACGGGAGGCAGTTGATCTCGTTAACCCCATAGGGAAAAAGACAAAACACGACGGCGGCCCTCCTCCTCCTCCTCCTCCTTCGCCATCCTCCTCCTCTTCCTCCCGCCCCCACTCCTCCTCCTCCTCCTCCCCGTCCTCCGCCGCCTTCTTCTCCATCCATGTTCCTTATCGGCCGCCGTGCCTGTATACGTTGATGCGTGGAGGTCCTAGATGCCCAAAATGGCTTCCGAGACGACCAAAGCAGGCCACCAAGGCCGTCAAGATGCCCGCAGAACGATCCAAGACGGCCCCATCTTGCTTCAAGACGGCCGGCGAGGCAGTCGAGGCGTCACAAGAGAGCCCCAAGAAGCAAACTGTCATTGATTTTCTGGTGGTCTTCAATTTTGATTACTAATTGTCGCATGTTCGAGCTTCCCACGTCCTGAGACGACGTAAGAGGCCACCAGGAATTCCCAAAGATGGTCCAAGAGGCCACCTTGAGGGCCCCGAGACAATCCAAGAGGGCTCCAAGACGGCCCAAGAGGCGCCCAAGAATGCCCAAGACGGGCCCAAGAAGGGCCCAAGAGGGTGAACATGAACCGACAATTCGAGCCTTCCACCGCAAGAGGGCTCAGGAGGCTGCGAGAGGGCCAAAAGCGGCCCCCGAGAGGCCCCCAAGAAGGCCCCGAGGGGCAAATCATATGGATTTCCCTTAGCTTGTTCAATGGTTTTCGGGTTATCGCCTGTTCGAGCTTCCGACGCCCCAAGACGACACAAGAGTCCACCAGGACTGCTCCAAGATGGCCCAAGAGGCCCCGCAGGAGGGCTCCAGGACGGCCCAGGGCGGCTCTAAGACGGCCCGAGAGACACCCACAGGAGCCCAAGAGGGTCCCAAGACGGCCCCAAACATGATCGGCCCACGAACCCGGAAAGGAACATAGAACTGTAACACATGGCAGCGTTTTCAAAGACACCTGATTGGGTGACGGGCAAATGCAATGCTGAGTGTATCGATCTCGATGTACCCTGCCGAGGGCTGTGCTGTGCTGCACCGTGCTGAATTGCGATGCGCCATGCCGCGATTGTGCTCTATAGCGTCATGGATCGAGTCCTTCTTTGCATCCGAGTCCTGACCGAACTGATCTCGATCTTAAGCTCGAGCTGCCTGAACACATAGTAGCTGCCCCAGAGCTGATGGACAGGGGAGCATGTCAGGAGGACGCGCCGCGAAACGTCCCAAGGGATGCGCCAGGCGACGTGCCAGGGGACATGCCATGGGGTCGCACCGCGGGACGTGCCAAGAGGACGCGCTACGGAACGTGCCAATGGATGTGCCACGGGATGTGCCAGGGGACGCGCCACGCGACGTGCCAGGGAGACTCGCCAAGGGACGCCCCACGGAACGTGCCAAAGAACGTGCCAAGTTGCAATGCTGAGTGCATCGATCTTGATGTACAGTGCCGAAATATGTGCTGTGCTGCGCCGTGCTGAATTGCGATGCGCCATGCCGCGATTGTGCTCTATAGCCTCGTGGATCGAGTCCTCCTTTGCATCCGAGTCCTGACCGAACTGATCTGGATCTTGAGCTCGAGCTGCCTGAACACAGAGTAGCTGCCCCAGAGCTAATTGACAGGGGGACATGCCAGGAGGACGCGCCGCGGAACGTCTCAAGGGACCCGCCAAGCGACGTGTCAAGGGACGTGCCATGGGGACGCACCGCGGGACGTGCCAAGGGGACGCGCTACGGAACGTGCTGGGGACAAGCGTTTCGCTCGAGACATCCTGTCAAAATCCAATGAAATCCTGCGCGCGGGACGCGGCAAGCGCGAGACATCCTCGGAATTCCTGCGTGCGGGGCGCTTTTTCGCGTCGCGGTCGGCTCTGCAAAACCAGCGTTACGCTCAACAAATTCTGAAAACAAGCGTTTCGCTCGAGACATTCCCAACTCTGCAAAACCAGCGTTTCGCTCGAGACATCCTCAACAAATTCTGAAAAACAAGCGTTTCGCTAGGGACATCCTCAAAAATAATTCCGCCGGCCCACCTCGACCTCCATATTTATCAGGGAATAATTCCGCCGGCCCACCTCAAGTCAGACCCGGGGGTAAACAGCTCCTGGACCTACGCCCTTTCCAGGAAAAAGAGCCTAAGAGTGGGAACGCGAACGCAGAATTTGAAGGGGCCCTGGGACACACAAATTCGCCGGCCCAACGGGCCAGAGGCGTGCTAAGATCTCCCGTAACTGGTTAACAATTCTCTAGTTCGCGCGCGCGGGGCGGCCCCTGGGGGTCCCCGGACGAAAAGTACCCCGGGCGATCCCCGACCGATCCCCGGGAGACTCCCCCAGAGCGCTCCAGGAGCGCTCCATGAGCGCACCAACAGGGCTCCGAGACGTCCCCGAGAGCCCCAAGAAAGGCCAAGAGGCCCCCAAGAGGCCCCCAAGATGGTACACGAGGGGTCCGACATGCCACAAGATCGCTCCAAGACGCCCAAGATAGCCCCCAGACGCCCCGAGAGGCCTCCTAGAGCACTCCCAGGAGGGCCCCCGGAGGCAAAATTCATTGTTTTTCCTTGGGTTTTTGAGAGATTTTGGAGCTTCCACCTTTTCGGCTTCCCGACGCCCCAAGACGGCCCAAGAGGCCCCCAAGATCGCCCCAAGAGGGCCCAAGAGGCCCCCAACAGGGCCCCAAGATGGCCCAAGAGGGCTCGAAGACGGCCCAAGAAGCCTCCAAGACGGTCCAAGAGGGCCCCAAGAACGCCCCCAAAGGGGCCCCAGAGAGGGAACACGAAACAACATTTCGAGCCCTCGGCCCTAAGAAGCCCCTACGAGGCCCCTAAGAGGCCCCAAGAGGCCCCCACGGGCCCTCAGGAGGCCCCCAAGAGTCCCCCAAGCGGCCCCAGGAGGCCCCCCAAATGCCCCCCCGAGCGCCCCAGGAGTCCCCCAAGCGGCCCCAGGAACCCCCAAAGCGCCGCATTGACACCAGGCCCTCGGGCAAACGGCAGACATGAGACTGTATGGGCCGGCGGAATGAGCGAAGCGATTAAATAAATACACACACAAATGAAAACATACTTTCTCGTATTTTTGGGGTTTTCGTCATCCCCCCCACTTCCCGGATGTCCCCATATTTTCTTGGGGATCGACGATTAATTTGTGTATGCGTGTTTTTCCCCTCTTGAGAATTGAAGTTTCTGCCCCAAGAGGCGCCCCATTGCCTCCTCGAGCAGTTGCCTTCTCGAGTCGTTGCCGCCCAGCCTTCTCGAGCAGCTGCCCCTCGGGCCTCCCTGCCTTCTCGAGAACAGTCGGGGTGGATTGGAGAAGCCACGCGAAGGGGCACAAGACTCTTCCGATGGCCACATTGCCAGTGGAACGTAGAGGGCACGGGTCACGGGTCGCGAAACACAGGACACAAGGGTACCTTGTTTGGGCAGGGCCGATCTACGAATCAAACTCGACTGCAGCTGCCGCCCAAACTGCTGCGCCGGCACGGTGGCGGAACTGCCGGAGGCAGCTGGATAAACAGTTCCCTGTCGCACCCGCGGCCGCGTCGGCAGGGCGGGCCGGGCATGCTGTCTGAGACCCCCTGTCACGCATGATCCCGGAGACAGGTTCGAGGATGGAGAGCGGCCGGCTCTCAACAAGTTGTCCTCGCCGAGCGCCGCCAACACTGGACTGCAAGGAGGGAGGGCGGCCCGTTTTCGAAAAATGTGCCGCGCAGGTTCGTCTCAATGTTTACAGCAGGTTTTAAGTGTGGAGGGCATATCCTTGAAAATGTAGCTCTCGCCGCGGCGACGTGCACATTCGTCCAAGGACCGGCAGGGTCGAAATCCGAGGGCTTCTGTTCTGGCACGGCTCAGGACCGCCAGGATGCAATAGTCATGCTGCTTCGATGCGTTGAACTCCCAAGAATGGTGCTCAAGCCCGATGCAGGACTGTCAGGACGCAGCAATCACGCTGAGCTGCAGCATTGAAGTATCTTGAACGGTGTTCTGGGAAGACTGAACATTCTCAAACGGCTGTCTTTCAATGGGGATTCCCCTGCATTGAAAATCAATGCTCATGAGGGATCAACGAAGAGGGAACTTGGAGGGATGGTATATTGCAACATCGTTGACACGCATTGGCTTTACACTGGACCTCCTCCTCCGTTACATCCATGCCCACCTCCCTCCCTCCCGACCTCCCCATCGATCCGTCGTCCCTCCCTCCTTCCCCTCCCCCTGATACTCACACGAGTGGCATGTGGATCCGCAGAGGTGCTGCCAGCGGCCCCCTCCTGCGGGCATCGCATGGCACCGCAGGAGGGGGCCATTCCGAACATGGGCCGCTCCGCCCGACGCGGTGGGCCTTCGGCGAACAGGGGGGGGGGGAGAATCGGACGGGGGACCGAAAGACGAGGTCGAGAGGGGGGGACACGCACGGCGTTCCGAGCGAGGAAGGGAGGGCGCGAGAGGGGGCTGCGGGACGGCGCGGGCGGCGCCCGCCCCACCCTTCCCCACCGCCACCCATCCACAAACCTAACCATGCCCCCCCCCTCCCTCCCCCCCCACACCCCCACCCACACACACACACACACACACACACACACACACGCGCACGCGCGCGCACACACGCACACACACTTCAGAGGTGAAGTATTTCAGGACAAGGGTGTAGTTGGAGAAGTGGAAGCATTGCAGGACGAGGATGTAGTTGCTGGCGATGGGGAAGTTGAAGTTCAAGGAGAGGAGGTCGTGCACCAGGACAAGGCTGCTGCTGATGACGAGGGAGATGAAGTTCTGGAGGTTGCAGTTCTTGTAGAGCGGTTGGAACGTGAATCAGAGGTCGGGAGGTCGTTCTCGTGGGCTGTGACGGCGTCGGGGACGTGGGCACCTCGTGCGGTCGTCCAGTGTTTTGTACGTGTGGCGAGGATGGCGATCGCCATGGTTCATGGGCGTAGTTTGTCGATGGGGTCCTTGAGGCTGCCAATGAGCTTGAATCGGGGTTCCTTGGCCAGGGTGGTCTCCTGCTGGATGTTGAGAGCATGGTTGTAGCTGACATGTGGTTTGCCAACCATTGTCGGCAGGATGTCGGGCGTCTCCTGGATGTAGTTGTGTTGGCGCTGGTATTCGGTGATGATGTCTGATGTCAGGGACTGCTTGGTGTTCTGCATGGCGCTGGTCTGGGGTGATGGTGACCCGTGCCCATAGGTCGCTGTTGCTGTTGTAGGGCACGCTGATGAATGTGACTTCGTCCCACTCGTTCAAGGTGATTGTGCCGTGGTCGAGAGAGTCCTGCAGATTGGTGTGGGACGAGCGGCGTATGGTTGCCTCCATCGGGAATTTGATTGCGTCGGGGTTGACTTTCTCGTGCGTGATCGTGGCGGTGGGGAACCAGCCGCTGGGCCTCGGTGGTCCGACGTGTACAGCAGGTGGTTGGTTGGCGATTGGTGCTAGTACGGCGTCGTTGGACGTCGGGTTGGGGCAGCATGGTTCCCTGATGGTTGTGTGCGGCTCCTATATGCCAAGGTCGTGCTGTCTGGTCTTGGCCTCGTCGTCGATCACGTGTGTAGGTTGCACGGTTTCTTCTTCTCGGGCTGGCTGTAGGGTGGGCGGTGCCTTGAATCTCGGAGGCTTCGCTGCTGGGGTCGTGCACTGGTGTTACGGTTGACGGGGTTGCGCTGGTGGATACGTCTGCGTTGTTCGTGGGTGGCTCGCCCTGAGGTAGGCGCGCCATGTTGTTGTCCGCAATAATTGTCGTGTCTTCGTTCTTGTGCATGCTGGCTTCGTGTGTGCTCGCGTCTCGAGTCGGTAGTACCTCGATGTGCACATCGCGGTCGAAAGTGCTGTGGTCGCCGTGTGGTGCAAGTATTGGTCTGGGGCTGCGTAGCTGCTTGATGCGGTGGATGTTGTGGCCGACCCGTGGAGGATGTGGGCCTCCCTCCAGTATGGTTGCGACCACTAGCATGTGGTTGTCAAAGGTGAGGCAGGCCTGGATTCCACGTTGATCTTGCAGTGGGAGAAGATGGTGCCGCCTGCGATGTCGCTGTACCACAGGTGTGCTCGGCCGACGCATTCGTGCGCTTCTTGTTCGTGTTGGTATTGGGTCCTCAGATTGCCGAGTAGGTCGTGGATGGTATGTGTCATTGCTTTGTCGACCTGCTCTCGTTTCACAGGGTGCTCTGGCATTGTGGGGTGGTCGTTGGGAGGGGGGTATCGGCCTGAGGCTGTGGTAGAAGCAGCCGTCCCTGTTGATGCTGAAGGCCTCGACGTTCTTGTCCGTCAGCTGTCGAGTGCAACATGGGTCGTAGTCGACGTCGCCTGGGAACTTCCACTGAGTGGCGCCCGTCTGCATGTTGTGGTAGTAAGCGAGGCTCCTGTTTACGTCGGCGACGGCCTGCCATCCTGGTGGCAGCACTGCAACGGGGTCGGGGTCGTGCCGCAGGATGTCGCCTAGTTTGTACCTCTGCGGAGCGACTGGGTTGCGGAAGTATCGAGGAGTCGGCGTCGTCGTTGCGGTTTGTATTGGGGCTCTGCCTGGTGGTGGTCCCTGTGGCGGTGGCGGCTGGTACTTTGTCGGCCCCTCCCTCCTCCTCCTCCTCCTCCTCCTCCTCCTCATCATCCTCCTCCTCCTCCTCCTCCTCCACCTCCTCATCCTCCTCATCCTCCTCTCCCCTCCTCCTCCTCCTCCTCTCCTCCTCCTCCTCCTCCTCCTCCTCATCCTCATCATATCAGCAATCAGCATCAGCATCATCATCATCACAGCATCAGCATCAGCATCAGCATCACATCATCATCATCATCATCAGCTCATCAGCATCAGCATCATCATCATCATCATCATCACATCATCATCATCATCATCATCATCATCATCATCTCATCATCATCATCATCAACATCATCCTCATCATCATCATCATCATCATCATCATCATCATCCTCCTCCTCCTCCTCCTCCTCCCTCCTCCTCCCTCCTCCCCCCTCCTCCTCCTTCTCCCTTCCCTTCCCTTCCCTCGCCTTCCCGTCCCTTCCCTTCCGTTCCCCTCAACTCCCTCCTCCCCGCCTCGGCCTCCTCCTCTGCAGCCATTTCGGCTCAAGGGATCTGGCGCCTTCGCTGGCGCGTTCTTATCAAAAATCCCTCTGCACGGCGTTTGCGAAGGGACCCTGAGACACACAAATAAATGCACACAAATAGAAGGATTCACCATATTTTCCCATATTTTCTGTGTTTTTGTCTTCCCCCATTTCCCATATTTTCCCATATTTTCCTGGGGATCGACGAACAATTGTGTCTGTGTGTATTTTTCCCTCCTGAGTTTGCCCCCCCCCCGCACTAGCGCTCTGGTGCGCGGGCCCTGGCATGTCTCGCCGGGAACGATGCGAGAGGCATCGCTATCAGATGTGGCTCTACAGTCGCACGCGTCCTCTCGGTCTCGGGCGCGCCTCAGCTCATGCTGGAGCTGAGTGGGCACTGCATCGAGCACGGCGAGCAGGATGCCATCGGTGACTTCGAGAAGGGCTTGCACGAGGCGGGCGAGGTCCTCGGCCTCAAGGGCAAGGCCTCGTCAGAGGACGTGCACACGGGCCTGGTTGCGAGGGGAGAGGAGTTGGCCAAGAGGTGGTGCTCGCCCCGAGCCTCCAGGAGTGCCCAGGTCCATCCTGCCCCGTGCGTCCACCCAGACGTCATGGACGCATTGGCGCAGAACTCCCCCATGTCCGACCAGGCACAGGAGAAGAGCAACGTGAAGAGGCAACGGTCGCACAAGCAGCAGCAACAGGAGCAGCTGAAGACGGTGCAGTCTGAGGTGCCTTGCCACGAGGCTAAGAAGCCCAAGAAGGAAGGCGAGCTCGTTTAGCTCGACTTGGCGGAGAAAAGGCTGGATGCGCTCGAGAATGGCGTGGCGTACACGCTGCGCGAGAACACCCTGAAGCAGAAGCTCGAGCAGTTCGAGTAGCTGGTGCAGGGCCAGCTCAATCAGCAGCAGCAGGAGCAGCGAGGAGGCCATTGAGAGGCAGCAGTCAAAGCTCGATGGGGTGCTCACCAATAGAGAAGTGAAGATGCAGTCGCAGTTGGCCCTTTCCATTGAGTTCCAGGGAAGCTTTAAGATGCAGCAAAAGCAGCAGCAGATGCAGAACCTGCAGTCGGAGCAGCAGAAGCACAAGCAGCACATCGAGAGCAAGTGCTTTGAGAGCGAAACCGAGCTCATGGGGAAGATGGAAAACCTCGGGGAGCAGTTCCAGGACCTACTCTAGCTCGTTGTCAAGCTGCAAGGTCTTTGATAAGGCCGCGGAAGTCCGTGCACACAGGCACCTAGATAGGTTTCCTCTCCCCCACGCTGGCCTAGATGCTGCCGCCGCTTGTGCACAGGGGGGGAGGAGAAATCTCTGTTTCCGTAGGCATGGCATGCCGACGGGAAAGCTGGCGAAGTCCAGCAAGGATTCACTTGCCACTCCCTCGGCACTTCAAGGTGATTCGCCATCGCTCGGACGCCCATTGCCCGCGCACGCCTCGGCCTCGTGCGCCGTACTTCTCGCAAGAGGACCTCGCGTGCTCCTCGATGGTCCCTGCGGAGAAACAGCGCACACGTCCGAGCGATGCCAAGGCAACGGCGGGCCGACATGCACAGGGAGCCCACAAAGGACGTCCGCGCCCAGCTATGTACGTGAACACGGCCCCTCGATCCGCGAGGACCGGCCGCGTTATACGCACATGCACGCAGTGCGTACTCTCGAAACCAGCGTGGAGTCATGTACTCCAGATTTCGTAATAAAAGGGAGGGGGTCTGGACCCTCCAGGACAAGCCATTTCAGACCCCCCCCCCTGGGAGAACCCTCCAAAACATCGTCCCCAGACCCCCCCAGGCCCTCCAAGATAGCCTGGAAGAGACCCCCCCCCGAAATGAGACCCCCCTCCCGTTATTACGAAATCTGGAGTACATGTACGTCCTTCTTTCGCTCCTGAATGCACTGGGGCTGGCGACGGCCAGCGCGCAGCGCAGCCCCGAGGGCCGAGCCCGTGGCGGACCCCTGCCTGCGGCTTCTGCAGGGTCGGGGGGTCAGTGTCTGGCGCGGAGGGGTGGGCGGGACCCGTCCCCCTTGCCCCTCTCCACGCGCGGCGCTGGCAACTCCGGGCGCTGCCCCCTCCCTCCTTCTCCTGGCCTTCACAACGAATGAGGTGCTCTATCAATCAATCAATCAATCAATCAATCTATCTATCAATCCTCCTCATCATCAGCATCAACGTCAGAATCATCAACATCATCATCGTCATCGTCATCATCATTGAAATCATCATCATCATCATCATCATCATCATCATCATCATCATCATCATCATCATCATCATCATCATCATCATCATCATCATCATCATCACCGTCATCATCATCATCATCATCATCAGCAGCAGCAGCAGCAACAGCAGCAGCATCTTCATCATCGTCATCGCCATCATCATCGTCATCATCAGCATCATCGTCATCATCATCATCAGCACCGGCTTCAGCATCATCATCATCATCATCATCATCACATCATCATCATCACCGTCATCATCATCATCAGCAGCATCAGCATCAGCATCAGCATCATCATCGTCATCGTCATCATCATAATCATCATCATCATCATCATCATCATCAGCAGCAGCATCAGCATCATCAGCATCATCATCATCATCATCATCATCATCATCATCATCATCATCGGCATCGGCATCATCATCATCATCATCATCATCATCATCATCACCACCATCACCATCAGCATCATCATAAGCATCCGCTGTCCTTCCCATCCCTCCCCCATCCAAAATATCTGCCCCCGGCCCCCGGCGGATCTCCCGCTTGATGTCAGCGACGCGACTGCCGATGCTCGCGGCGATGTCGGCCAGCGCCTCGGTGGCGCCGCCCTGGGGGGCCGCGGGGGGTCGGGTCGGGTCGGCGCTTCGGCAGCCTGGGGTCGCTCGGCAAGCTCTAGAGAGGGTACGAGGGTACGAGGCGAGGCGCGCGCGTCCGACGGACGAACACGCGGCGGCTGAGGCGGGGGCCAGCGAGCCCCATTGGTACTTGTAATCGAAGAAGCCGAAGTACCCAGGAGTACCCAAGCTCTAGAGACCAAGGCTTCCCTCCGGGGGGGCGCCAGCTGCCCGCACTGCACCCTCCGGGAGCCCGAGGCCCGCCCGAGGGCCCCCATGGTGCCACGAGACCCTGACGGGCCCTCTCGGGGCTCTCGGGCGGTCCACGGGAGCAGAACGAGCGGTCAGGGACGCAGAGCCAGCGGCGGCGCAAGCGACACACTGTTGGACTTCATGACCACCGGCATTCGAATAGAGGATCGACTGCACAATTGATTCACCCCAAAATTGATTGTCCGTCGAATCTACGAACATACGTAGAATGTTCCGTATATCAACAGAGCAAGTTACGCATCCTTCGTAGATTCGACAGGCAAATCACTGTTCGGATTAATCACTTCTGCTGTAAATCCCCTGCTCGAGGCATGCCGTCTCGTGGAGAGATGGAGGTTCGACAAGGCGATCCAGCCCGCTGAGGGCTCCTGCACAGAAGGGAGGAGGAGGAGGAGGAGGACCTGGACCTGAGGAGGAGGAGGAGGAGGACCTGAGGAGGAGGAGGAGGAGGAGGAGGGAGGAGGAGGAGGAGGAGGGAGGAGGAGGAGGAGGAGAAGGATGAGGAGGAGGAGGAGGAGGAGGAGGAGGAGGAGGAGGGGAGAAGAGAGGGCCCAGCGCGGATCCAAGAAATCCGCGCGGAGCGCCAAAGTTTATGTTTATGTGTTGTTGCTATTTTCGATTAAAGGGCCCTGTTTTAGGACCCCACAGGGCCCCAGGGCCCCACAGGGTCCCTCTTCTGCAGCCTTCGCTGCGCCCCCGGCTCAGCGACGATCAACAAGTGTCTCAAGCGAGACGACGTAGCGAACCTCCGCCGCGGCTCACGCGGGCCGCCCGCGCGGCACGCCACGCTGGAGACGAGGGCGCCCACGCGCGACCCTACGCGGGAAACATACGCGCGAATGCCGGCGCCGTCGAACCCGTTTCTTGCGTCGCTCATTCCCAGACCCCCGACGTCGTGATATTTGCACGACATCGACCCCAAGAATCTAGACCCATTCCCCGGGACCGGTTTTTCATCCCGAAGTGTACCATGACGGTCCCGCGGCCAGGTAAGGCTCCCCAGAAGTTGAGAACAGCGAGAAACCTCCCGTCGTGATTTTTTCGCGACTCGAGGGGGTCTGGGTTGGTTGCCTCCCCTTACGCGACGCCCTGAAAGGTCTTGCAAGGATTCTGCACCCAAACACGGGTCAGTGTGACCCTGGCCCTGCAAGATCCGGCGCTCCGACTGACCCCGTTTGCACTGATCCCCGCATCGCCAACGCATCGCTGATGTACCAGCGATGCATCGGCGATGCATCGGCGATGCATCGGCGACGCCAGCGAGGAGCAAATCGAGCTCCACATCGAGCCGCATCGGCGATGCCTCGGCGATGCGGCGCGATCCTCCGACCCCAGCTACTCCGACCCCCTCTGGGAGGCCTAGAAAAAGCGTTCTTGATTGTACGACGGTTATTGTTTTGATCACGGTTGGTTATCACAACTTTCATTCACACCTGTTTTGTTTGTATCACTCCCGATATTGTATCACACTTTGTCACCTAGGGTTCCCAACTTCGCGCCTCGCGCTGCGCGAAGCGCGAAGTGCGAATGACTCCGCGCTCTCGCGCCGCCTCCCGGGGGAGAGGAGGAGGACGAGGAGGCATCGGAGCCGAAGCGCGAAGCGCGAATAATTGGAGGCCTGGAAAAGGGCACCAACACCAACACAAGGGGGCTGCCTCCACAGGGGGAAGCTGATCCTAGACTTCGGCGCTGGTGGTAATATGTGGGTCACCTTGGCAGCCAGAAGATGACCACCATCGCCGAGATCGGGATTCCTCTTCCCTCGCTCGAGGCGCACCGCCGAGATTGGTGCTGGTGTCAACCTCTGGGCCTGTCAGCCATCTAGGAGGAGGAGGAGAGCGGAAGTGGGAAGGGAGGAGGAGGAGGCGGAGGAGGAGGAGGAGGAGGAGGTGTTGTCAACCTCTAGGCCTGACAGCCCTCGAGGGCGCCCTTGGTCACACCTGCCCGGGCGCGGCGCGGCACGGCGGCCTGCGGCTGCGGCGGCGGCGCCGACGCGGGCTCCGCCCACGGGCTCTGCCCGCGCGGGGCGCCCGCGGGCGGCCCGCGCAAAAACAGTAGAAGAAGAGGGCAAGGCGCCCCGCACCTCGGCTGCGCGGTGCGGCGTAGGCCGAGGGCGGGGGGCGAGGGGTCGAGGCTGCCCGGCCTCACCCCGGGGCCGCAGGCGACCCAAGGAGGAAGAGGAGGAGGAGAGGAAGAAGTGAGAGGAGGAAGAAGGAGGAGGAGGAGGAGGGGAGGAGGAGAGGAGGAGGAGGGGAAGGAGGAGGAGAGGAGGAGGAGGAGGAGGAGGAGGAGGAGGAGGAGGAGGAGGGGGAGGAAGAAGGCTGGGGGAGATTTTTTTTGCCCGGACCGAACACCTGGGCGACACAACCCGAGGGGGGGGGCCCAAGGTGCCTGCATGAACTCACATGGAGTCGGACCTCGCAACACGAACGGCGGCACGGACCCGCCTCAGGCGTTATCCGCGCCGCCGTTGCGAGGTGCCTCGAGATGCCACCCCGAGACACGGCCACGGGCACCACCCCCACTTGGCCGCCGGCCTCAAGCAGCGGAGGCTCCGCTGCCCAAGGACTTAAGTTCCCGCGCCCCGAACGTCGGGGGACCCCAACGAGTAACCCCATCGGGCCTCTCAGGGGTGGTACGGCGGGCCCGCACCTACTGTGGCTGGCCAACCACAGGGCAAGAGTCTCTCCCACAGCCCCGTCGAACTGTGGTGACGATCGGGCTGCCAACCCGCCTGTTTTCCTGGGACGCCACGAGGGCACCCAGGAGGAGGAGGAGGAGGAGGAGGAGGAGG